>JBBYHK010507263.1:0-13708 GCA_038382065.1 Adansonia grandidieri | reverse complement strand
AAAGGTATCGCTTGCAATCTTTTGATACCAAATGAGTCCGGGGTGATTTTTCAAATTTTGACACACCTTGTCCCTCATATGCTCTACTAGCAGCACAATCAAACTGAACTTGAAAATTTATTTCCCTAGAAAGTGACTTTTTAGGATATTGGGAACACTTTTAGATTCACCATTATTGAGTTACCTTTCTAACAATGTCTTATCCACCCTCTAAAGCCTTCAAACCAATTTAGAATAAATTCGGGAAGTGGGATAGCACGATGCTGTCCCCTGTTTTTGGTTATGGTCAAAATTGAGTTGTTTTCCCGAGCTTCATTTCGAGACATTCGAATGTCACCATAGCACCCCGATCAGCCTTGAGAACATGCTTTGACCTCCCACAAGCTCGTATCAAGGCACAAACATACTTTACATCTTTACCATCCTTGTTCATAATAATTTCTTTTGCCAAAAGTCATCAAAATGCTCACTCGTTTTCCAAATCACAAAGTCTTGTCAATTTAAGTTTTCCAACTTGACTTCTCTAAAGAGTGTCAGACGTGTCACTTTTGGAGGATACTCCAACCCTGACCTTCCAAAAGGATACTCTAACCTAACTTTTCAAAATTTTTGAGATTGAAAAATCTTCCTTTGTCAAAATGATTTGTCATCCATGGGAATACTCCAACCCCGACCTTCTGAAGGGATACTCCAACCCCTTTTTTCAAATTGTCAAGATTTAAAAATCTTCCTTTATCAAAATTATTTATCATCCACAGGGATACTCTAACCTTATCTTTCTGAGGGCATACTCCAACCCTGTCTTTCAACTACAATTAAAGTTTTCTTCTTTCCGGACTTCCATGAATGTGTCAAACAAATCTTATTCAATCAAAAAAACCCAGATGCATCTAAAAAATTATCGATTTGGTTATTCCCAAATAATCTATGCCAATAGGGAGATAAATTCCAAGAGTCCATTCCTTTTCTTTACCATTGCATTGAATGATCCATGTTATGTTACTTCATTTGTTGCCTCACTAACGTGATTTCTTTGTGATGATTATTTGCATTCATGTTTTCAAATCATTTCAAATAAAATTAAAGGTAATGTTCCACGTGGGTATCTTTTTAATGCCCAAAGTGAAACATTCTATTTTTAAAGTAAAATCCAGAGGTCATTTTATTAAAAATTTCAATATTTCTCATCTCTCTGAGGCGTATATAGGATTAAATCTTTTTCATCAAAACCTAGATTTGTATTTCTATAAGATTCATGTATTAAAAGAGGGTTATGTCAAAATAGTAACAAGGTAAGATCGAAAAAATCAAAACCAAGATGAGACATAGCTAGTAAGGTACTGATTTTGGGCATCACAAAAAGGTTCATACCTCACCGTGTATAACCAATTCTCGAACCCAAACGGCAAGTCTTTGCACTATGTAGACCATGGGATCGATGTTTTGCGTTTCGTAACTCAAAACATAGGTTTCAATAGGCACCCGATCATGCCTAGCCTGAAACGATTGGTGGTGACTCAATGCGTTGGCCATTTTGTGATGGTCATCTGAGACCAATAAGGTGAGCGATTCGCCTTATGGTCCCCTTCATTGTATCACAAGTCAAGAATCCATACATTCTCATTCTTATTACATTGTGAAAGAAAAGTCTCGGTTAATAAGACATTTCCAAGTTAGAAAAATATTTTAAGTCATACGCACCCATAGATCGCGAAGATCCACCCCGGGGTATGTTGCAACAGCTTGGCAACTCCACTGGGGATAGTATAAAAGAGTTTGGCCAATAACTAGCCATGTCTTGCTAGGCTCCCGTTTCTTTCGATCTTCGGTCATTATTTAACTATGACCCCTTTTTTTTCGTTTTGTCAACTAATCTTTTATTTGGCATGATTGTCAGGATTGTCTTATTTTCTAATAATCATCAGTTTAATAAAAATGGTAAGACAAAAGTAAACAAAAAGGTTTGATAGTTTTCCCGTCAAACACCATGCACTTGCTTGTGTATTAGTGTCCCGCCAAACTCCATGGCGTGGTTATAACCCAATCATTTGGAGGAAGTGAGCTATTTGCTTTCGTGAGTAACCCTCCGCATAGGCATGGTAATAACTTGTCAGATGTAAATTACCTATGTCTCTCGTGAGTAACCCTCCGCATTTGCGTAGGGAAATACATCCAACAGATCAAAACCCGTTCTGCCAAACCCGTGATGGGTCTAGGATTGGGGTCCCTCAACTTTCCTTACCGGATGGAAGAATAATTCAGATACCTATTTAGGCGTCAACTTAAACCTCATATAGTGAGCCTATGAGCTAAACCATATCAAACCATACCGAAATGATTTTAGAATACTCGGAGAATAGGGTCACTCAAGGAAACATTCCTAACCTTTACTCTTAATTATCATAATTATTTAGGTGACAATGAGTATACAATTGTCATCCACATCTACATTTTTATCATTTACCAAGGAATGCCGTCGTGCTTTGTATAAATAAATGACAGTGAACAAAAACTATCGTTCACAATGTCTTATACTATGAGCCATTGTGCTGTCTGAGTCATGGCTTAATGCACATCCACACTAGCGGTGATAAACAAATATTACTACTAGTCAATTATTTTTTCATCGAAATAAGATATTGCATTATATCATGAAGGGCATATTGCATCCTGCTATGTTGAAATGCTGCCCGTTCTTGTCTCACCACCTTGCTTGAGACATGTTATGAATTTTTTGTTCTGATGTTCTTAAATTCTTTTTTTCCTTATATTTGTCTCCTATATGTTCTACTAACTTATTGTCCCTTTGTTTATGTTTTGGTGCATGCATCATTTCATCATAACCATCATGACTATCATCATTTTGGGACAATTGTTCTGGTTCAGTGTTCAACAAGAGACATCATTTATGGAGCAATACCTTATCTCCACTATCAGTCCTTTGAAAATGTCAGTACATGGTCAGAAAGTCACCAACGTTAAGATAGGGATATCCTAAAGCCTGACTACATTTCAAAAATGCATGAAGAGGTCAAAGTCAGTTTTTGTCAGAATGATTGTCGAGAATTGAAGCACATTGGGATAGTTGGGATAACAACGAGAAAGAAGCCTTCACTAAAAAGTATGGGGATACAGCTCTCTTACTTCAAGTTTAGTTAGATGATGGCTTGTTACGAGTGGCAGCATAGTTCTGGAATCTAGCCTACTGATGTTTCACCTTTAACCAACAAGATTTAGTCCCTACCATTGGTGAGTACATAGCCCTGCTCAACATAGAAAGGGCTAAGTCAGACCGAATTTGCTGCAAGGCGTTAACACCTCTTCCGTTCAAGAAAAGGTTGAGGCAAATTCTTGGAGTCACAAAAGCATGGGTTGACAGTCACGTCAAAGTAAAAAGGAGCAGCGAATGCATCTCTTAGGCCAGTTTGAAAGAGGCAATGGTAAATCTTTCTGATCAAAAGAAAGCTCACGATGTTTATGCTTTGGCAATCTACGGGTTCATTATATTCCCAAAGACTTTGGATTATGTAGAGGTGGCAGTCACAGATTTTTTTTTTTTTTTTGCCTATGTTGCAACATCAACCTTGCTTTTGCCATCATCACCAAAACCATCCACACCCTCAGCTTTTGTAAAAGAACGAGAACAGAAAGGTTTATTGGGTGCACCCCATTGCTCTAGATATGGCCCCTAGGTCATCTTTGTGTTAGGAAAGGGAGAGTCAGGAAAAATTTCTTCTTCAAAATCAGTCCTCTTTCCACGGCATTAGAGAAAGAATGTCATTAAGATAAGATAGAAAAGCATTGGGTTGAGGAATTATGAAATGTCAAGGAGGAAGAAATCATGTGGAGAGCTCTATGGGTGTTCCCTCAGTCGATTATGTACAGATGTGGAGACTACACTTGTGTACCGCTCCTGGGATTAGGGGGAAATACCAGTTGTACCCCTTTATTGGTATTGCGTCAGTTCCAGTGCCAGCAATTCATCTCGTTCTTCGAAGACTTAGGACATTGGGATTTTGAATATGGAGAGCCCAATTATAAAGTAAAAGTCCAGTTAGCTTTCCAAGCTTGGAAGAAGGTCTATTGTATGGACAGATACTGAAGATGAAGCCCCACCATGCCTGGATACGAAGAATGGAAACTCCGCTATATCAATGATCCATTGCCACCACCAAACTCTAGTATACAGTAAATCCTAATAAAGGAACCATCTTCTAAGATCGAGCTACTTAGGAGGGAGTTTGAGCGAGAAAAGGCATCCTTTGCCACAAAAATCTCTCGACTTAAAGAGGAAAAGGGCCAGCTAGATATGGATATCTATCTTAGAAGCAGTGAAATGGATTGAGTCTTTAAAGAAAGGGATCGCTTCAAAGATAACCTCGGGAGGCTAACCAAGGATTATGTGAAACTTTAAAAAGCTAACAAGTCCCGATGTATAGGCAATACATCAATCATATGGGAAGCGAAAGTTTGCCACTCTCAATCGTGAGCTGAATTAGTAAAAGGAGGAAGTCAGAGCCAGTAAAGAAAAATTCACGAGGGCACATGCTCTTACTTCCACCTACCAACGAAGGAATCAAAGAATAGAGGCCCAAATGCGAGATGCGAGAGCCACTAGGGTTGAAAATGAAGCCCTCACTCATAAAATCCAGGAGTTAGAACAGTCTCTTCAAGATCATCAAGGTCATATCAATCAACTAACAAGGGCTTCCAATCAACCCGAACTAGATTGGCAAGCGACAATCAACTGAGCACGTTTGAACTACCAAGAACAACATTAGCACCTCATTAAACAAGTTCAGATGGCTCAACAAGAGGCAAATGACATGATTGAAGCGGCTCAGTCCATAAGGCAAGACATTATACCTGTTGGAGATTGTGAGCAACAACTTTTAGGTTTTCTTGATCATGTGATTACACAATGTAATCACATTAGATACTTTCAGATGTAATCATGTCATAAAAGAAAAACCCTTTTGTGACTCTATGAATGATGTTATTGATGAAGCTGTTCCAAGAATCAATTATCTCTAATGCATATGCATATTTAATTTCACCATTTTTCATTACACTTGCATCAATCATTCATTAACTTAACTCATCATTGCATCGTAAATGCTTATCAATAAATACATTTTTAAATAAAAGTCTAATACGGGAATTGGACCATAAAAGTGCAAGGGATTTTGAGATCAATCAGGAACATGGAATCTTACATCACGCACCGTTACAACACATGATGCTGTAAGCAAATCATGGAAAGTGATCATGAAGCTCGTATTGAGCGACTTGAACTAATGGTTAAGGAATCACAAGACCAGATGCTCCGTCAGCAATACGAAATGCAAAATCAAATCACAAAACTTACGCAACTACTGATCGCCTCTATGAAAGAAAAAGGGCAAGGTAGCACTGCTGAAACAAGGAATGATCCTCCCAATGCTAAAAGTCCCCTTGCCAATAATCCAGAAACTACCCAAGGGGAAACTAGACAAGAACAATGGCCCGCTCCTACATCTGCCACTCAGGCTTAGCCAGTCATCTACCTAAATCCCATTATGGTAGGTCAATTCATTCCTAGTGCGTAAAGGGTGGATGTAGGAGTCTCATCGGCAGATCTGATAACCTTGGACCATGAGGAACCAGAGAAAACAGAAGGTCAAAAGTCCACCATGACTGCGAAAGAAGTGAACAAATTCTAGCTACTGGAAAAATGCCTTCAAGCTATCAAGGGAAGTGACAAGTTTGGAACTCTTGTTGCATAATCACTATCTTTGGTGTCTAACCTTATCATTCCCCCAAAATTCAAAGTCCCAAAGTTTGAGAAGTTTAATGGAACCACTGACCCTTTCGTCCATGTCGAATGTACCTATGAAAGATGGTCATGTATGAGAAAGACAAAAAGCTTCTCATCCATTGCTTCCAGCACAGCCTCATTGGGGCAGCAGCTCAGTGGTATATTAAACTGGACAATGTGAAAATCCAATCATGGGCCAACTTGGCTAAGGCCTTTCTAAATCAATACCAGCACATGTCAGATTAGGCACCAGATCGACTTTCTTTGATGAATTTCAAGAAAAGATCCACTGAAAGTTTCAAGCAATATGCCCAAAGGTAGAGAGAGAAAGTAGCCCTAGTCCAGCCTTTCCTTATAGAAAAAGAGATGACAGTCATTTTCATTCACACCTTACGCGCTCCTTATTAGGAGAAGCTTGTAGGAAATGCCACCAAGAAATTCACAGACTTAGTCCTCTCCAGAGAAATATTTAATGCAGCAATTAAGAGTGGTAGAATGTCAGCCGGGGAAACGTTTGGATCAAGTAAGAAGCCTATTGCCAGTAAAAAGAAGGAATGAGAGGCCAATGCCATAAGTTATGCTAGCTCATCTCAGGCCAAACGACGTCAAATACCCGACTTTCACTATCCAAGCACGCTATATTCTGGCCCTATCACCCTACCTCTTCAGCCAATTAATGCCATAACCTACAACCCATCCTTTGCAATCCTATCCAACACACCATAAAGCTATCCTCCATAAATTCACCAAAGTAACAATCGAGCAACCAATAATGCACCTGGCAATCAAGGTGCAAATCAACAAAGACAACATTTTTATCCTATCCCTATGACCTATAAGGAGCTCTACCAAACTTTGCTCCAAAATCATTTAGTGGCCCCAATCTATGTCCCAACAAAGAAGCCACCATACCCGCAATGGTACAACCCTAACACCTACTATGAATACCACGCTGAGGCAGCAGGGCATGACATTGAGAACTGTATAAATGTGCAAAATCTAATTAACTTAAAAGTCTTATAGTTCGGGACAAACCAGGGACCAAATGTTGTTGCCAATCCTTTACCAAACCACACTGAGCCAAATCAACATTAAGAGCAAATATGAAGTAAAGGCAAGCATAGAGGATGTAAGGATGCCAATGTTCTTGGTCTTGCAAGCATTGATTCAGGTCGGGTAGCTCAACGCAACAAAAAATTGGAAGAGAATCCCAATAAATTTTGTGACTTCCACACAGTTGTAGGTCATACCCTACAAACATGCAAGGAGTTTAGGTCCATGGTTCAAAGAATGATGAATGAAGGCCAAATAGAATTCTATCATGAAATCACACCTTCTGCTAAATCTATCAATATGATAGGAGATGAAACCATGCCGCCACCTTATGGGAGAAATCGACCCCTCATTCTTTATGGCAAGTTAAGTCCCAAGGTTACTTCAACACTTACATTAAAGTTAGTTATGGAAATACCTAAACCATTCCCGTATAAGAACAGCAAAGCTATCCCATGGAAATATGAGAATCAGGTAGTAATGATTGGAGAACTAACTCACTCAACTGCTGCAATGGAACTGTCAAGAGTTAGTCACCTAACCCATAGTGGTAGGTGTTACGCTTCCCTAGCTCAAGAAAAATAGAGGGTTGATGCATCTCTAAGCATCAGTACCACTCAGGCCTAAGCAAAGAATTTCGAGCTCGAGAAAGTTAAGGAAGAAATAAGTGAAAGAGAAGCCACAGATTTTCTCAAGTTCATCAAGAAATATTGTATTGTAGACTAGTTAAGCAAACAACCGGCAAAGATTTCTGTGCTATCTCTGCCTTTAATTTAGAGGTTCACTGAAATGCACTACTAAAGGTGCTAAGCGAAGCATATATGCCCTTGGATGTCCCCGTGGACAAGTTGGATCAGCTAGTGAACAACATTATGGTCGATAATTATATCTTGTTCACTGATGATGAGATCCTATCAGGAGGCAGGGGTAATTATAAAGCTCTGCATATTACTACCCATTGTAAAGGACACATTTTGCCTAAAGTACTCATAGACAATGGGTCAGCCCTTAATGTTATGCCTATGACTACATTAAGCAAACTCCTTGTCGATCAATCCAAGATCAAGAGTAGCCACACCATAGTCTGAGCTTTTGATGGAACATGTCGCAGAGTAATTGGAAATATCATAATCCAGCTTTAGATAGGCCCATGTACATATAAAGTTGACTTCCAAGTTATGGATATTAATCCTTCTCACAACTGCCTATTAGGAAGGCCATGGATACACTCTGTCAGAGCTGTCCTATCCTCTTTCCATCAAAAGCTCAAATTTATGATAGATGACAAAGTAGTCACCATTAGAGCTGAAGCAAAAATGATCGCCACTACTTTCACTGAGGATATCTATATAGAGCCTAATGAGGATGCACCAGAGTCATCCTTCCAATCTTTTGAGTTTGTTAATGCAACATTTGTGGGAAAAGGATTGGTAATAGTTGAACCCCACCTGTCAAAGAGTACCCACTTAGGTTTAAAAATAACTATTGGCAAAGGTTCTCGTGCTGGAAAAAAGCTTGGCAAGAATCTACAAAGGATGGCCCGAGCCCTACAGGTCACCACTTAAGCCAACAAAAGAAGCTTAGGATTCAAGGCTAATGCACACTCAAGAAAGTAGCAAGAAAAGAGAATTTGTAACCAAGAGATGCCACGATAATTGGGTCGAGAGAAGGAATCAAAGCTGACAATGTTTCTGTCTCTCCATGAGATATTTTGTTCAGGAGGACAAATCGATCCAAGCCAACTAGAAGAGCAAAAAGCTAAAGATGTCCTAGTCATCCTAAACAAAGCACTTAACAACCTCTATCTCCAAGATACCAAGCCATAAAATTTGTGTCCTTCCACTAAGACCTGATTTTAATGACAGGGTCATGACGAAAGCCCCTACACTTTTCCTATACCGTTCATGTAACATCAAGAAATGAAAACCTACCTACCCTCACCCAAGGGCAAATAGGTGTCCTATGTAAGGGGCATTTTTTTATCAAACATTATTAATGAAATGACTTTTGCATATATCATTCCATACTGTGTATCACTTTTCAACCATTTTGTCTTCATTACTTTTTTTGCCTTCATTTTTATCCAAATCCCTTAGTTATGTGTGTGCCTTTTGCAATGTTTATTTCTTTACCCTTTCAGATGTCCTGACGATAGTGACATGGATGTGTCTGATTGGTCTTTGAAGATTGATTTTGAATAGCCAATTTGCACCAGTGAAGTCAATCCTGAAAAGGATTTTGAAGAAAGCTCCATACCACTAGACCTCTTACGATTAGTTGAGCAAGAAGAGAAGCAGATCATGTCCCATAAAAACCTAATGGAAGTAATAAATCTGGGTACTAAGGAAGACCGAAAGGAGGCTAAAATCAGAACCTCAATAAAGTCGAAAACTAAGACCAAGCTGATAGACCTACTTCAGGAATATCGAGATGTATTCGCTTGGTCATATTAAGACATGCCAGGACTAGACACTAATATAGTGGTCCACAATCTTCCCATTAAGCCTGGATGCAAACTAATCCGGCAAAAGTTAAGGAGGATGAAGCCAAAAATGCTTCTTAAAATTAAAAGGAAAGTTAAGAAGCAATTTGATGCAGGGTTTATTGGAGTAGCCAAATATCCAGAATGGGTTGCCAATGTAGTCCTAGTCCTAAAGAAAGACGGTAAAGTACGAATATGTGTTGATTATCGGGATTTGAATCGAGCTAGTCTCAAAGATAACTTCCCGTTATCTGATATCAACACTTTGGTAGACAACACAGCCAAGAATTCTCTGTTCTCCTTCATGGATGGATTCTCAAGCTATAACCAGATCAAGATGGCACCCGAAGACATGGAGAAAATAACTTTTGTAACCATGTCGGGGATATTTTGCTATAATGTCATGCCCTTCGGACTTAAAAATGCTAGGGTAACCTATCAACAGGCCATGTTAGCCTTAATCCATGACATGATGCATAAAGAAATTGAGGTCTACATTGACGACATGATTGCCAAGTCAACAAAAGAGGAAGAGCATGTCACAGACCTTCAAAAACTTTTTGAACGATTATGAAAATTCTAACTCAAATTGAATCCTGCCAAGTATACCTTCAGAGTCACTTCGGGTAAGCTTCTAGGCTTTATAGTCAGTGAAAAAGGGATTGAAGTTGACCCAGACAAAGTCAAAGCCATTCAAGATATGCCACCACCTCAAACTCAAAAAGAAGTGAGAAGCTTTTTGGGGAGACTAAACTACATTGCTAGATTTATATCCTAGCTCACTGACAAATGCGACCCCATCTTCTGGCTTCTTCGCAAATAAAATCCGGGAGAATGGAATGAGGCATGTCAAGAAGACTTTGATAAAGTCAAGCATTATCTGTCAAGCCTGTCAGTGTTAGTATTGCCCGTGCCTAGTCGACCTTTAATCCTTTACTTGGCAGTCTTCGACAAATTTATGGGTTATGTATTAGGGCAACATGATAAGTCAGGAAGAAAGGAACAAACAATCTAATACTTAAGCAAAAAGCTCACGAAATGCGAGTGCAATTACTCCGTACTCGAGAAGTTATACTGTGCTTTAGTATGGACAGCCAGGAGACTCAGGTAGTACATCCTGTATCACACCACATGGTTGATTGCAAAGCTTGATTCGATCAAGTATCTATGCGAAGCCTCTACACTATCAGGAAGGCTAGCTAGATGGCAAGTCCTGCTTTCTGAATACGACATTGCCTATGTCAGTCAAAAGGCCATCAAGGGCAGTGCGATAGCTGACTTTTTGGCAAGTCGAGCAGCAGATGACTATGAACCTTTAAATTTTGACTTTGTAGATGAAGATCTAATGTGCATTTCTGAAGACGAAGATGCCTCCAACCAAGATCAATCTTGGAAGATGTATTTTGATGGAGCATCAAATGCTCTAGGACATGGAATTATGGTAATATTAATGTCACCCGATATGAGTCATTATCCATTCATAGCAAGGCTAAATTTTGATTACACGAATAATATCACAGAACATGAAGCTTGTGTCATGGGGCTTCAAGCAGCCATTGAGAGGAATGTCAAGATATTATAGGTGTTCAGTGATTCGACCCTAGTCATCTACCAATTGAAAGGGGAATGGCAAACTCGCGATGCCAAGCCGATGCAGTATGGGAAGCTGATAGCAGAACTCAAGAAAGAATTTAATGATATTAGTTTTCAACACTTACCTCGAGAAGAGAACCAAATAGCTAATGCTTTGGCTACCTTGTCATCCATGTTTAAAGTCAACCAAGAGTTGAATGTTCGTCCCATCCAGATGAACATCTACACAACTCCAGTTCATTATCATAGTGTCAAAAAAGAGAATGATGGCCTACCATGGTACTATGACATCCTTCATTACATTAAGGATCAGCAATATCCTAAACATGCAACCGAGATTGATAAAAGGACTATCAGAAGGCTGGTTATAGGATTTGTTCTCGATGGAAAAGTCTTATACAAAAGGAGTCACGATCAAGTATTGCTCAGATGCGTTGACAATCCTGAAGCCAAAAAGATCCTAGAAAAAGTTCATGAAGGGATTTATGGCACACATGCCAATGGACATCAGATGGCCAAGCAAATCATGAGAGCGAGTTATTACTGGTTGACCCTTGAGAGAGACTACATCATTTAGCCCAAAAATGCCATAAGTGTCAAATCTAAGATTAATGTCCCTCCAATGCCACTTCATGTCATGACGGCCCCATGGCCCTTCTCCATGTGGGGCATAGACATAATCAGGACAATCACCATTAAAGCTTCTAATAGGCATCGTTTTATCTTAGTAGCGATCGACTATTTCACCAAATAGGTGGAGGCTACTTCATATGCTAATGTCACTAGATTGACCGTCTATAAGTTTATCAAGTGTGACATCATCTATAGATATAGCCTCCCGAACCAAATCATCACAGACAATGCAAGCAACTTAAATAATGAAATGATGCAAGCGGTCTAATCACAGTTCAAGATCTAGCATCATAATTCTATCCCTTATCACCCAAAGATGAATAAGGCAGTCGAGGCAGCCAACGAAAACATTAAATGAATTGTTAAAAAAATGGCTGAGACTTACAAAGATCAGTATCAGAAGATGTTCTTTGCACTTTATGCCTATCGGACCTTAGTTCGCACTTCCATAGGTGCTACCCCATTTTCTTTTGTCTATGGGATGGAAATTGTATTGCCTATCAAAGTCAAGATCCTTGCTCTCAGAGTCTTAATGGAAACCAAACTTGAAAAAGCTGAATGGGTCAGGAACAGATATGACCAGCTCAACCTTATCGAGGAAAAATGCATGAAAACCATTTGCCATGGTCAAATGTATCAAAAACGCATAATCTGAGCCCACGACAAAAAGATGCCCCCATGACAATTTCACCCAAGTAAATTGGTATTGAAGAAGATCCTCCCAATTTATAAAGACGCACGAGGCAAGTGAATCCCTAATTGGGAAGGACCATATATCGTGAAGCAGGCCTTTTTCGGAGAAGCCCTAATCTTGTCAGAAATGGATGGTAATGCCTTGCCCAACCCAGTCAACTCAGATTTCGTCAAGAAATATCACATGTAGTAGGCTAAAACCTGAACAAGCATCCTTAAAAAAAAAAGAGAAAACAAAAATATACAAAAAGAAAAAAGAAAAAAAAGAGCAAAAACAAAAAAACAAAAAGGGGTTTAGATAAAAATCTGAAAAAGGCATCTATGTAACTGACCCAACTACAATTGAAAACCCGCAAGGGTGACTTAAGAAGATTAATTTTGATAGGGCATAGACTGACATCACTTATAGAACAAAGTGAAGCAATCATAGGGATCTTCTGAAGATCAGCTCATACTAGTCAGATTCATTGTTCGAGAAAGATCTTGGAAAGCACCTAAAGAACATCCATGTCATGATCGCCAGAGGCATCTATCATACTTCTTGCCACTGAATCATTTGTTTGTCAAATAGTATACCAAGTTGTATCTCTTTGTTGTCATGAATAAATATTGTCTTGCTTCATTTAACCCCTATACAATTTAAATTACACTTATCATTTAGTTGATAATGTTTGATAATCAATTGAAATATGCATAGGACATCTCGATATTACATCGAAAGGGAAAAAAAAGCATAGGGAACTCTGCTCATGCCCTAATCGTCAAGATCATGCACTTTTAGCATCCAAACACCAGCTCAGCATGACCATACACTAAACCATTTCTCACTTTCACAAGCCATATCTTAAGAGAAAAAAACATTTTAAACTAACCAAAAATCAACCCATGCGTTCTATCAAAATCCTATCAAAACCAGAGACATCAACCTAATTAGTCAAACAGTCTCCAAATTGTTGACAATGCCTTTCAATTATCAGGAAAATGATTAAGCCTCCCGAATAAAAAAATGCAATAATCCAAATTATTGAGAATAGATTTTCTGTCGTATCCCCAGTGAAGTCGGGATAACCTACAATCCCCAGTAGGATTGGCAAAATTCCAGTCCATAATTGCAACAAAGATGAATCAACATCTCTATGAGAGTCTAAACGACGTACAAGAAAAATTACAGCTATCTCCTGTATTAGACTTCACATCATGCAATCATGATAGCATTCCAGATCATGCATTCACATTACGATCATGCATCATCATTGTTACAATATCACTCTAAGCCAGGTTTACTAAACCTCTAAAGAATTCCTGGTAAGTACTCTAAGCTTTATAAACTAAGTGTCATATAGGTAAGGTTCTTTTCTCCTCATCCCTCATGTCAAAACCCTTTTTATCAAGAAACTACTGTCAAAGGGCCAGTGTCAAGAAATTGTTGTCTAGAAACTATCATCAAAAACTTTTGT
>JBBYHK010507242.1:0-13709 GCA_038382065.1 Adansonia grandidieri | reverse complement strand
TTGTTTAAAGTTTGTTTGTGCCTTGATCTTTTTGCCTAGAGTCTTTGTGTTTGTGACGTAGTCAATAGGCTATTTCATTGTTCCAAACTACTCTAAGATTGTGTAAATGAGCTCTTGAAGTTCACGTTGCTTATTGTTTTCTATCATGAACATTTGGACATCCATGGCCTAAGTTTAGTCCTAAGAAACCCAAAAAAACCAAAAAATTCCCTTATTTTTGCCTTAACAACATTGTAGTCATGACTTAAAACTAATTTTCAAACCTTAAACAAATTTTCATAAATTTTATGATATTTTTCCCTAAAATGGCATGAAATTACCTTTCCAGTAGTATCTTGTTTTCCTTCATATCATTTTAGACAAGGGAGTTATAGTTTTTTGAACTAAAGCTATCTAGAGCCTCTAAAATTTGTGATTTGCATTCTTTTTGGGCCATTTCAACCCACTAGGTGATTTTTATGAATTTTAAAAATATTTTTCCTAAAATTTTCTTGAAATTCCCTTTTTAGAAAGGTATTTTTTTGTGATTTAATGATTCTATATGAGTCAGAAATGATTTTTTCGATTTTGCTACACCTTTTCCCCTACACATGCTGTCAGCATCTTGTTAAACCTAATTTAAAAAATTATTTCCACTCGAAAGGTGATTTTTTGAGATGTTTGGAATTTTTTTACGTTAAACCTTGTCAAATAATCTTTCCAATGGTACTTGACCTAATGCTTATGACTTCGCACAAAATAAAATCGAAAAGGGGTATAGCATCGCGCTGTCCCCTATTTTCAACATTGTTCAAGATTAGTTGATTTCTCTAAATCCCATCCTAGGCACATGGGTGCCTCCATGTGATCCCAATCCACCTCATCAAGTCAAAAAACATGTATCAACACTCATAGGCCTGGATCAAGCACAAGCAATCTTTGTTTTGTCACATCTGTTTTATTAGTTTCTTTTTTAATAAAAAAATCAACTATTTTGTTAAGAATTGTCAAAAATGTTAGCTTGCCAATAAATTGTCAAACTTTTATCCATTTAAGTTTTTTAACCTTATCTTTTCAAAAATCACCAAAATTTCCACCTATAGGGACACTCTAATCCTATTTTACGAGAGGATACTCCAACCTTATTTTTTCAAAAATCATCAAGATTTAAATTTTCTCTCTCCGCTATCTCTATGAACTTTGCAAAATTCAAACTTGATTTTATGCTTCAAATGTCTAATGGATCCAAATGCATCTCAAAATTGTCAACTTGATTATTTCTAGATATTCGATGAATTATGAGATACGTTTTGATTGCTCTTTCCTTTCCTTATTTTTTTATTTTGTATGGTCTATTTACGTGATGTTATCTCATTATTCTTCATCTAACTAACACTTTTCCTTTTTATCTTGTCTATTTTGAATTCATATTTCCAAATCATTTTTGAAAATTATAAAACAATATATCTCCTGTGCTTTACATGAAACATTGGTTTTCAAAAATTAAATCTGAAGAATTTTTTAGTTAAAAATCCCTATGCTCCCCATTTCTTTGGGATGCATACGAGATTCAATTGTTTTATCTAAAACTTAAATTTATTTTATAAAATTCATACATAAAAGGGGATCATATTGAAATAATGACAAGTCAAAATTGAAGAAACTAAAGTGAACCTAAGGCATAGCTAAAAATGTACCAATTTTAGGTGTCATGGGAAGGTTTATAACTCATTATGTGTAACCAACTCCAAAACCTAACCATCAAATATTCAAATCATGTAAACGATCGAATTGGCATTTTGAATTTCGTAACTATGAATATCAATTTCAATAGGCATCTGATCATGCATAGCCAAAATGATCGGTGGAGACTCCTAGTGTTAGCCATTTCATGGTGGCCAATTAAGATCTGTTGGATAAGTGATTCATCCAATAGCCCCCTATCAAGTTACAAAGGAAAAATCCCAGTCAAGAGGACAATTCATTGTTAAGAATTTATCACTTCCTATGCATTATACTTTTTAAGTCATGTATGCATCTTGATCCATAAAGATACTTTTTGGGGGCACATTAACAACACTTGTATTGCAGGATGCTGATGTTAATTGGCCTATGAACTTTCCTTTTAACAGCCGAACAATTTTTATTGAGTAGCCTACTAAACCTATATGGTATTTGCAATGAGAGTTTATGTCATGCCACTTAGGGTATGGAAACGTATAAAGCCAGATTTATATGAGTGCCACCAACTAGGCTAATAGGAGTTTAAGGTACAACTCCATATAAGTTGCCAAGATAGGATAGAATTGGTGTTTTTCGGTATTGGTGTATGCCTCTAAACCAATCAGATTGGACATGGGATTCATGGTCAAATAACTACATATAAGTTAGTAATTTAGAGTAACATAGGTTTTCCTCATGTTAGTGGCGTGATTGACACACATGCAAACACTAATTAGATGAAGCCCTTAAAACACAACAACCTTGTAAAGATAGTAATAAGTTACGATGATGAGATCCTTATGCATCAAAGCCATGTTTCTAAAAATGTTCTCATTCATTGTATTGTCAAGACATGGCATTGACAATGCATAGAGACTAGTATATGCTAAGCTTTCACGCATTGGATGCATGTAATTCTCTGATCTTATCAAAGTTGAAGTATATGAGATACTTGATGATAGCATATTAGTGCTTGTTTTATGGAAACAAGTTTATTAAGCATGGCTTGAATGAGAACTCCATTTGATATAAGTCACTCAAGTCTTTACGGAAGATTTCTCTTGTGCCAGCCATGTATAGTAGTTCTTAAACTTGTGATACTAGGTCATCTTGTCATTGGAGTGTCATATTTAGAGATCACCATGAATAGGTCCATAATGGATGGAGACCAAAATAAATGTAGTTTTGGGTTTGATATGAAACATATTGAAGATGAATGAGTAATCCAGAGAGGATTTGACATTCTAGTGACGATGGAGACATATCTCGAATGGTCTTAAACATGGTTAATTAGATTAAAGTCTCTGGCCAAAGCATAACAAATTATGGGGAATAGTTTCTCATAGATTTAGGATCATTAACCTTGAGTTGCAATGTGTAACATGGAAAGAAGTTTGGGCAGACACCGCACATACTTATCCCTAATCTACGATATATTGGTGAAATGACTGTAGTACATTGATAGGTTACTTATTAAAAGATTTCTATAAAGTCATATTGACTCTTCAATATTTAGGTGCTCATGATAGGTTGCTAGATCCTATTCTTAATTTATGAACATGATTAATAAGATTATTTATGTTTATTGCCAATATGTTAGGGGGTCACACACAATAAGTTAGATTTGTTGGATTAAATCTAGGATTTAATTATGTCTGACTTAATTAAACGAAAGGTAATTTAAATGAAGGACTTAATTGAAAATTTTATTTATTTGAGATAATTAGTATTGCGAAATCTAAATTTTATTATCTAATTAAAACATTAATAATAAGATTGTATTATTAAAATAATGTCATAAGATTGTCTTATTAAAATAATGTCTAAATTAAGACATAAAACATAAAGGTGGGCAAACATTTGTTTTAGCTGAAATCGGATTTCACTTCGATTCAAAATTTGATTGAGAATCAAATTTCCTGCCTCATTAAATTATTTATTATCCCTTTGAATATTAATGTAATATTAATAATTTGATAATTAATATTAAATAATACTAAAATTAAGTTAAAAATAGTTTTAACTAATTTATTGATTTTATACTAATGAAATCCATAGGATATATGAATACTAGTTAATTTGTGTTTCAAATTTATTTATTTATTTATTATAATTATTTGATAATTATATTTATTAAATATATATTTTTATTTATTTAGAATAAATAAAATTGGATTAAATTCATGGAAACACAAGTTTGGCCCAAAAACCCTTGTATTATGCCATAACCACAGATTGTGGCCTAAGCTTGCTGGACTAATTCCATTGGCCCAATATTGAAACAAAATTCGACCAAGGCGGGAAGAAGGTTGGCTGATCATTTAATTAACCTAAAATAAGGGAAAAGAGTTTAGCTTGTTTTGGGAGTTTTAGCTAGGTCAAAACTTTTCTATCCAAAAGCTAGTACAAATAGATATTTTGGCCTAAATGCTTAAAAGAGAGAGTTTTAACCTAATTTTGAAATAGGAGGTTGTTGAATACATTGAGAGAATAACTTTTCTAAAAGAAAAATTAGTTTTCTTAAATAATGCCACCTACATAAAACCTTAATTGTTGCACCATCATCTTGAAGGTCATTGAGCTTGGTGACCTGGGGGAAAGATGTCACTTGATTAAACTCGTGGAAAAACAAACAACTAAAAGTGCTGCAACTAATCGCTGGATTATGCTTCTAAAACCATCATTTTTGTGTCACTCTAACATGTACTTGTATGCTTATGCAGCATTCATACAATAATTAACATTTTTCAGGTACAAACTCCTACTCCCAAAAGTTAAACCAGCAATGAACCTTAAGTAGCAATTCTTATTTTTGAAAAGGCCCGAAAGGCTTTAGGTAAGAGTCTTTGACTTTACGAGCTTGCAAATTAGAAAGCCATCTAAGAAAGTACCAAAACTCATATCCTATAGTCCATAAAAAGCTGGATATATTCCCTCTTAGTCTTTAAAGAGCTGGACGCATATCCTTGTAGTCCACAAAGAGCTGGATGCCTATGCCCTCCATTTAGTCCTAAAAATGCTAGGCACCAATCGAGTCTATTTGTAAAGAGTCGAGCATTAATCGAGTTTGTCCACTAAAGTTTGTCTACAAAAAGTCAAGCACCAATTGATTTTGTTTATAAAGAGCTAGGCACCAACAAAGCTTGTCCATAAAGAGCTAGGCACCAATTGAGTCTATCCATAAAGAGCTAGACACCAATCTAGTCTATCCATAATAGGTTGGACATCAATAGAATTTATCCATAAAGAGCTAAGCACTAATCGAGTTTGTACACAAAATGTTAGGCATCAATCAAGTCCATCCATAAAGAGCTAAGCATCGACCAAGATAAAGTCCACATTAGTTGATGCTTATCTAGGGGGTTAAATCTTAGGAAAAAACCACAAGCCTAGTATGAGGGTTGAACTTTGTAAAACCTATCCATATTTTCATCAGAATCACTGTTAATATATTGCGATTATCATGATAAAACTTTAATTAAATCTCTTTCTTGCAAGCATACAAGAGGCATCATCTTGCCTTAGATAAAATAGTGTATATTTGTCTTTGCTCTATTGTTGATACTTAGCAACAGTCAAAGAGAGGCAGTTGTAGATAACCTATTTTTAGGCTAGTATTAAAGGCATCAAAAGTCACATTCTAAGTCATCATCGGGATCATTCGAACAAAAACAAGTCAATTTCTCATCATTTCTAACTAAGGTAAGGTGTCTGAAGAGTCAAAAGTAAGGAAAGTATAGATTTGTGCATCTTAGTACATGAATGAGAAGTATTGATACAAGGCACCACGCCATCAAATTTTCAAACTTTTTCCTCAATACAAGAGGTTGTGGTATCATTACTAGGTTATTTTGAAGCTAAAATCATGACTTTGGGTCCATTTATATCGATATAGGTTATGGGGTATCGACATTAGAAAATTTTTATGCTTGGTATCTATACATTACTTTTTGTATCGATATCACAAATAAAAAATGCCTTAGATATTGATACACGACTCTTGGTATTTGTACATGAAGGCCTTGGGTATCGATACAGAGTCCCTTGTAACGATACCACCAGGTAAAATGTGTCTGTTTCATGCCATTTTCACAACTTTTCACTATACCATGAAAATATGAATTTGGACACGACATTGGTCATGAAAATCTTTCAATTTTAGACATAAACACCTAAAAATGATGTGAACTTCATTCATGGACTAATGATTTAATTTAACAAATTTTTTGAAGCCCAAAACCATGCAAACTAGGAAATTTTCATGGATTGCATGGTTTATTTGGCAACATGCTTCTCCCTATTGCAAACCCTCTCAACCCTTTAGCTCTAGTACTCTCTTGCTAGAACTAACAGAAAAAAGATAGCTGTAGATAGTACTAAAGCTGTCACCTTTGTACATGAGAAAAACCCAATAATGCCCTCATTTTTGGCTCCTCAACATAGGCTGATCCTTTGTTGTAAAAGAGCCAATTTGATTATACATTGATAGTTTAAGATGCTTTGATGCTGTAAAAATTGTCCACCATTTGTTTCATGTCATGGAAACACTTTATTACATGTTAATACCCTCTTTTATGTTAACATGAACATCCTCTTAATGGTTCATGTATTTCCTTGCATTTTTAGCATGTTTTTATGATAAAAATATTCTCTTGTTTGTTACTCTAGCTTATGTTTGCCTTATGTGCCTTGCTTACATGCTTTACATGATTAAAAATGTTATCTTGATGCCTTTATTTTGTGTTTGTTGGCTATAAAATTTTGATTTTTAACTAAAACCCCTAAGTTAAGTCTATGCTATCTCCAATGAATGGAGACTAGCATTGATTTAATGTTTTCACTAAATTGGTTCCCTAAACTTAGGAATAAATCAAGTTTTCTAGGTCTGGATTCATGGTTAAATGAGCTCAAAAATTTTGTTTTTTTAAAAGAAAATAACCCTTTTATTTGTTAAAAATGTTTGACCTTGATCTTAACTTTAACATATTTGTTTGTGGCATGGTCAACGGCTTGTTTCATTGTCCCAAACTATTATGAGATTGTGGAATGAACTTGTGATGCCCATGTCACTCTTTTCTCTATATATCATGAATGTTCGAATGTCTATGGCTCAAGTTTGACCCTAAGAACCTAAAAATCAAATAATATCCTATTTTTGCCCTGATAGCATTGTAGTCATGAATTGAAAAATCATTTTGAACTTTAAATGATTTTTCTAGAATTTTTTATATTTTTCCCTTAAAAGAAATCAAATTATCTTTTCAACATTATCTTGTTTGCCCTTGGATCATTCTAAATGGGGGAGTTAGGATTTTTAAAACTAGTGCTATTTTAGAGGTTTGCATTTTGTTTGGGTAATTTCGACCCATTAAATGATTTTTATGAATTTTTTAATTATTTTTCCTAAAAATTACATGAAATTCCCTTTGCAAGAACGTATCAGTTGTGATTTAACAATCTTGAATGAGTCCGAAGTGATTTTTCCAAATCTGTTAGACCATTTCCCCTACACTTGCTGTCAGTGCTAAAACAACCTTAAATTTAAAAAATATGTACACTTAGAAAGTGCTTTTTTTGGATTTTATTCATATTAATCCTTATCAAATCACCTTTCTAAATATACCTCCTTTACTCTAAAAAACCTTCAGATGAGCTCGAAATAAATTCAGTAAGGGGAATAGTGTAATGTTATCCTTTGTTTTTTGGAATCAAGAAAAATCAAATTAAATTTCTTGAACCCTTTGTTTAAGGCATTCAACTGCCTAGAAATATGTTTGGTTAACTCTGCGAGGAATCCTATACTATGACATAAGTCCCTTCGGCTCGGGCCAAGGCCAAAAAGAATCAATTTTATTCAAATTCTTAGTTTTAATTTCCAAAATACTTTTTCCTTCCAAAATTCAAATTTTCCTTCTAAACCTACCTGAGTCTCTTGATTTAAATTTTCTTTCAAAAATTACTAAAATTTCAATCTTTAGGGATACTACAACCCTGCTCTCTGAAAGGATACTATAACCTCGCTTTCTGAGAAAATACTAAAACCTTATTTTTTGAAGGGACATTATAACCCTGGTTTTTTAAAAAATCATCAAAAAACTAAAATTTCTCTCTCCTGAACTTTTATCAAAATTCTTTTCACACCTCAATTGACCATCAACTCCAGATGCATCCCAATATTGTCATTTCAGTTATTCTTCAATAATCGAAGTCAATTATGAGATATTTTGATTGTGCCTCTTTTTTATGTTTTTTTGTGTATTTATTTTGTGCAATGCTTATTATTCCCTTTTTCATCGTACTAACATGTTTGCTTTATGATGTTCATTTTGCATTCATGTTTACAAAATCATTTGCAAAAATTACAAAGCAATATTTTATATCTATCTAGCATCCGACATGGAATACATAGTTTTCAAAATTAATCTAGAGAACACATTGTCAAAAATCCTTAGGTTTTCTACCATTCTAGGGCATATACGTGATTTAAATCCTTTTATTTAAAACCTAAATTTATTTTATACAAAATTCATGTATAAAAGAGGATCATATCAAAATAATGACAAGTCAAAATTGAGACAATTGAAACCTAAGAAAAATATGGCTACATGGTACCGATTTTGGGCATCGTGCAGGTGCTAATCCTTTCTCATATGTAACAAACTCCCAAACCCAACCAATGAATCTCTAGACCTCATAGACTACGGAATTGATGTTTTAAGTTTCGAAACTTAGAATATCAATTTCGATAGGCAGTTGATCATGACTAGCCTAAAATGATCGATGGCAGCTCCAACTTTTTGACCACTTCATGGTGGCCATCAAGATCGGTTGGAGAAACAATTTGCCCAATATACTCCTCTCAATATCACCACATCATGCCTAATTCAAACACCAATCAAGGGATAACTCAAAAGCCAATTCATATTTTAAGTCAAACGTGATTTAGGTGTTGTGGAAGAGCATATCATGATAGATCCAAATAATTTTATGACTCGATAATAGAGATTATCAAGAATGAATTAACATATTCACCTATTAGTGGTCACTAAGAACAACACAATTATTTCAAGTGTAGATGGGAGATATTGGTGTATACCCTCAAACCAATTGGATTAGGACCTAGGATGCCCTGTTAATTAACTATATACATGTTACTATTTTATGGTGACAAAGGTTTTCCTTCATGTTAGTGGCATGATTGACTATCTTGCAACAACTAATTAGATGAAGCCCATCAAACAGATTGGCTTTGCAATGAAATTATAAAGATTACAATTATGATATCCTTATGCATTAAAGTCGTGTCTTTAAAACTATTTATAGTCATTGCATTGTCAAGATAGGGCATCGATAATGCAAAAAAACCAGCATATGCTAAGCCTACATGCATATGATACATGCAACTAGTCTCATAAGTGAAGTATATGGGATACTTAGGATATCATATGGGTGCTTGTTTTACAAAAACAAGTTCACTAGACATGGACCATATGAGAACTCTATTTGGTTTTAGTCACTCAAGTGTCTACAAAGTATGTTCTCATGTGCCAATTGTGTAACTAATCCTTAGACTTAAGATACCAAGTCATCTTATATGTGGAGTATCACACTTAGGTATCATCGTGAATAGGTCCACAATAGATGGGTACCAACTAAGGGTGATTTTATGTATAATATTAATCATACTAATGATGAATGAGTGATATAGAAAGGATTCACCATTTGGAGTGACATTAGAGACATATTTCGAATAATTTTGACTATGGTTAATTGGAAAAAAGTCTCTGGCCAAAGTATAGTGAATTATAAGGAATCATTCCTCGTAGATTCATGATCATTCACCATGAGTTGCAAGATCGAACATGGATTGAACCATGAGTAGACACTGTACCATGCTCATGTTTATGCTTCTACTCATTCAAAGATATTCAGTGCAAAGACCGTATTACACTGATAAATTGGTTATTGAAAGGTTTTGATGAGGTCACATCAGCTCTTTAACACTTGGGTGGTTATGATAGGTTGCTAGATCCCGCTCTTGATCTATGAATGTAGTTAATGATATTAATTATGTTCATTGCCAACATGTTTGGAACCTAATGGGTCACATACAATATGATGATATAGTTGGATTAAAAGAAAGATTTTATTAAGTTTGACTTAATTAATAAAAGATGGTTAAACAAAGGACTTAACTAAAAAAGTTCAATTTAGAATAATTGATTTAAGACAAATTTAGATTTTGTGAAATCTAAGATTTTGTTTTCTTTTTAAGACATGATGGATAAGATTATCTTATCTAAATAATGTCCAAAAATAAGACATTCTATGTCTAAATGGATCATGTCTAAATTAAGACATACTATGTCTAAATGGATCATGTCTAAATTAAGACATACTATGTCTAAATTAAGACATTACATGGTGGAAATTATCCTTGAAAAAATTCCTTAATAATCTTATCAAAATATTAATTATTTGGATAAGTAATATAATAAGATTATTGTTAAATTAAAATTGTTTTAATTTAAATTATGAATTTTATTTGGATAAAAATACATAAAAGAATTATTTAAATTTAGCTAAATGGTTTTTATTTATTTATCTTGTATTTAATTATGTGATAATTATATGAGATAAATTAATTTATTTCTATGATAAATAAAAGAGTTTAATTTAGATTAAACTCCATAAAAACCTAATTTAGCTAAATAATCTATTGTGCACCAGGCTAGATTATGTTTAGATTCATGGTGACTTGACTGAATTCTCTTAACGGCATTTTATATGCTAGATTTAGGCACCATAATGTAGAGGAGTTGGAATAAAAATTAACTTGCTTAAGTTAGAAGAGTTTCACCTAAATAAAGTTTTTAATTTTGATTATAAGTCTCCTAGAGAGTTACTTGAACAATTTGGCTAAGAGGATTAGAGAGAGACAGCTAATTGTGATTGGAACCTAAAACACTTTAGATGTTGTTGGTTTTGAGAAAAAGGGATTTTTTTTTTAAGTTTTCCCAGTGCCACCACTCAAAAAGGGAGAAAATTCCTTATTGCCGCCATCTATGTTCTTCCTCGACCTTATGCTATTCTTCTACTCCTTGAGAGAAAACAAAATCCTAGAATAGTTCTTGGATCAGGTGAAGGAAGAACTCATTAAGTCTTCTAACTAGCACCAAGGAACTACTGATCCTTGGGAAGGCTTCCATTGTTATCTGTGTGGATTACCATTGGAGGCAACACAAGTGTGTTGGTTGTGACCTCATAGATCTAATCAAACACCAAGCCACCTAACTTTAGGCTTCCTCAAATTGGATATTACTCCAAATTATGATATGTGAGAGTTAGATATTTTCTCATCAGATGAATAATTTAATTTTAACTAAATTTGATTTTAGTTTATGACATGTTTACATCCCTCCTAAAGATCCATAGAAAAGTTCAGCTACTTCTATGATTATTGTTTCTGTTGCATATTTATGATATCTTGTAAATTTGAAATGTTATTATTACATGAGGCTAGACATCATCGGGAATACAAATTCCCTTCATTTCTTATAATAACAAAAGATAAAAAATCAGTTTTCTTTCCTAAAAGAAGTAAACCAAAATAAAAAATTATGATTTTTGGATCTGTTTATTGTCATATGCAAAAAAATAGTTACTTCACTATAGAAACCCCATTTTGTTCAAGCCTCTTTCGAACAAATTGTGCCCAATTGGAGACTTTTAGATGAAATGCACCCATTTCTCTTTTTGGCCCAATTTCGAACATTTTTAGACTTAATTGGAAAGTAATAGATTAAAATAATAAAAATAAAAAATGAGGATGATTGTCGAGTCAATTTCCTCACTCACAAGCATTTTCATTCACTAACATTGGCATTCGTATATATTCGTATTCGCACTCATGTGTGTCTTCACCATAAGCATGCTTATTCATGTGTATTCCCATTTATATTTACTCGTATTCACTTGCATTCTTGTTCGCTCACATTGGCACTCTCGTATATTCTCACTAATAAGCATTCACACCCATGTGCATTTCCACTCATAGCTAGTAGCACTTAAGGGCACCCAGGTCTGCAAACATTCACACTCATGTGCATTTGAATTCGTGAGCATTCACCATGTTACCTCACATGCATGTGCATCATTTCATGCACATGAGGTTTTGACTAAAAATGTAAGCATCCTTATCAACTTACTCATGAAACCATATAACATGGCATTTGTGCCTTAGGAAGATATTCATGGCATACATCACATTTCTTCTCTTGAGAATGTCGGCCAAAAACCTCCAAAAGCCTCATTTGAGGACATTTCAGGGAACGCTTTCAAAACCTTTTTTGAGGATATTTTAAACTCTCCTAAAGCCTCTTTTAAGGATGTTTCTTTCAAAACTTTCAAAGTCTCTCTTAAGGGTATTTCGAACACTTTCAAAGCCTCTCTTGAGGATACCTTATTAAAAACTTTTAAAGCCTTTCTTAAGGATATTTTAAAAAACCTCCAAAGGCTCTTTTGAGGATTTTTTTAACAAACTTTCAAAGCCTCTCTTAAGGATATTTTGAACACTTTTAGAGTTTTTCTTGAGGATATTTCATTGAAAACTTTTAGAGCCTTACTTGAGGATATTTCAAAAACTTCCAAAGCCTCTCTTGAGGGCATTTCATCAAAACATATAGAGCATCTCTTGAGAATATTCCAAAACCCTCCAAAGCCTCTCTCGAGGATGTTTTCATCAAACTTCAAAGCCTCTTTTTAGGGCATTTCATCCAAAGCCTCTCTTGAGGATCTCAAAAACCTTTAAAGCTTCTCTTAAGGACATTTCATCCAAAGCTTTGCTTGATGATATCTTAAAAAACCTCAAAGACTTTTTTGAGGACATTTCATCCAAAGCCTATTTTGCTAAAGGATTTCGTGAGGATATTTCACCCAAAACCTTAATTAAGGGTATTTCAAAAACTTTCAAAGCCTATCTTGAGGACATTTCATCAAAAACTTCTAAAACCTCTCTTAAAGATGTTATATCAAACATGTTAAAGCCACTCTCAAAGATATCCTTGAAAGCATCTTGTGAAGATGTTTTAATTGGGATAATATTTAATCCTTTCTCGAAGATGCCAACATCGCCTCTCCTAAGAACTTTTATTTTCAAATAAAAAATATTTTGCCCATCTGTTGAGTCTGTCCACAAAGAGCTAGGCACTTGTAGGGTCTACCTACAAAGAGCTAAGCACCTGTCGAGTATGTTCACAAAGAGCTAGGCACCTATTGAGTCAAAGCCCACATCAATTGGTGCCTATCTTGGAAGCTCAAACACTAAAACCCAAAAGCCTACTAGGGAAGTTAAAATTTCAAAAAGAAAACTCTTTTAGATCTTTATCGAAATAGCCACCAAAGATCATATCTAGCATGGTGAAACATTAAATAGATTTCACTTTTATAGGCACTCAAGAGGCATTATCTGGGCTCAAACAAAGTAGTTTCTATTTGTCTTTGTCTTATTCCTAATATAGACTAATGACCAAAGAGGGGCAACTGTAGACACCTATTTTGTCCAAGCCTTTTTTGAACAAACTGTGCCTAATTGAAGATTTTTAAATGAAATGCACCTAATTCTCTTTTCAGGCCAATATTTGACATCTTGAGACTTAATTCGAAGGTAATAGAATAAAATAATAAAATAAAAAAATGGAGACGACTGTCAGATGCTATGTTGCAAGGCACTATGGCTGACATAACACGAGGCAAAAAAATTTTTAGGGAAGTTTGAACTACCGATGAACCTTATTAAAAAGAAATGTAAAAAGATGTTATTCATTAATGTATTATACATCATCATCATGTTTTAGTTAATTAAGGCATCGTTAGAGTCATTCAGATCAGCATGGATTAGTTCTTTATCATTTCTGGCTTGATAATGGGTTTAGATAACTAAAAATGTACAGGTGTCAATGCAAGGCCTCCTTGTCATCAAAAATTCAAGTTTCATAGGTTTTATTGAT
>JBBYHK010507241.1:0-63504 GCA_038382065.1 Adansonia grandidieri | reverse complement strand
AGAAAAAGAGATGACAGTCACTTTCATTCACACCTTACGTGCTCCTTATTATGAGAAGCTCATAGGGAATGCCACCAAGAAATTTGCAGACTTGGTTCTCTTTGGAGAAATGATCGATGCTGCCATTAAGAGTGGTAGAATGCCTGCCGGGGAAATAGCTGGATTGAGTAAGAAGTCCATTGCTAAGAAGAAGGAAGAAGAGGCCAATGCCATAAATTATGCCGGCTGATCTCAATCAAGACAGCGTTAAGCACCCAACCCTCACTACTTAAGCACGCCACATTCTTCCCCCATCACAATATTCCCGTAGCCAATTTATGCCACAACTTATAACCCATCATTTGCAATCCCATCAACCCTACCATAAAACTACTCTTCGTAAGTCCACCAAAATACCCATCGAACAACTAATAATGCACCTAGCAATTGAGGTACAAATCAACAAAGGTAACACTTTGATCCCATCCCTATGACCTATAGGGAGCTTTACCAAAGTTTGCTCCAAAATCACTTAGTGGCTTCGATCTATGTCCCAGAAAAAAAACTGCCATACTTACAAAGGTACAACCAATGCCCACTGTGAATACCACGCTAGGGTTGCAGGGCACAACACCAAGAACTACATATCTTTCAAGAGAAATGTGCAAAATCTAATTAACTCAAAAGTTTTACAGTTCAGGACAAGCCAGGGACCAAATGTTGCTGCCAATCCTTTACCAAACCACATAGAGCTAGCTGCAAACATGATCGGCTTTAAGAATAAATGTGAAGTCAAGGCAAGCATAGAGGATGTAAGGATGCTAATGTTCTTGGTCTGGCAGGCATTGATTCAGGTCAAGTTACTTAACGCAATAGAAAAATTGGAAGATAATCCTGACTACTTTTGTAATTTCCACATAATTATAGGTCATACCCTATAAACATGCAAGGAGTTTAGGTCCATGGTTCAAAGAATGATGAATGAAGGCTAGATAGAATTCTATCAGGAAACCATGCCTGCTGCTGAATCTATCAACATGATAGGGGATGATGCCACACTGCCACCTTATGGTAGAAATCGACCCTTCATTTTTTATGGCAAGTCAAGTACTGAGGTCAGTTTTTCGATACCTATACCAAAGTTAGTTATGGAGGTACCTAAACCATTCCCATATGAGAGCAACAAAGCTGTCCCATGAAAATACAAAAACTAGGTAGTGATGATTAAAGAACTAACCTCCGTAACTGCTATAATGAAACTATCAAGAGTTAGTTACCTAACCCATAGTGATAGGTGTTACGCTTTTCTAGCTCGAGAAAAACAGAAGGTTGATGCATCTCCAAACTCGAGTACCACTCAAGTCCAAGCAAAAAATTTCAAGCCTGGGAAAGTCAAGGAAGCAGTGAGTGAAAGAGAAGCCACTGAGTTTCTCAAGTTCATCAAGCATAGTGAATACTATATTCTAGACCAATTAAGCAAATAACCCACCAAGATTTCTATGCTATCTCTACTCCTTAATTTGAAAGTTTATCAAAATGCATTACTGAAGGTGTTAAACGAAGCATACGTGCCATCGGATGTCTCTGTTGAAAAATTGGATCAGGTAGTGAACAACATCGCGACCGATAATTATATCTTCTTCACTGATGATGAGATCCTACTCGGAGGTAGGGGTAGTTATAAAGCTTTGCATATCACTACCCATTGCAAGGGATGCATTTTGCCCAAAGTACTTATAAACAATGGGTCAGCCCTTAATGTGATGCCTATGACTACATTAATCAAACTCCCAGTCAATCAGTCTAACATCAAGAGTAGCCACACCATAGTCTAAGCTTTTGATGGAACATGTCACAAAGTAATTGAAAATATCATAATCCAGCTTCAGATAGGCCCATGTACATATGAAGTTGACTTTCAAGTTATGGATATTAATCCATCTTACAACTGCCTATTAGGAAGGCCATGGATACATTGCCTTGGGGCCATCCCATCTTCTCATTATCAGAAGCTTAAATTTATGATAGATGACAACGTAGTCACCATCGGGGCTGAAAAAAATGATCGCCACTGCTTTCACTGAAGATATCTACATAGAGCCTAATGAAGATGCACCGGATTCATCATTCCAATCCATTGAGTTCGTCAATGCAGTGGGAGAAGGATTACTAATAGTTGAACCCCACCTATCAAAAAGTACCTACTCGAGTTTAAAAATGACCATTGGCAAAGGTTCACATGCTAGAAAAAGGCTTGGCAAGAATCTGCAAGGGATGGCCCAAGCTCCATAGGTCACCACTCAAGTCAACAAATGGGGCCTACGATTCAACGCTAAGGTGTAGTCAAGAAGACAGCAAGAAAAGAGGATCCTCAACCAGGAGATGACACAATCATTGGGTTAAGAGGGTAAATTAAAGCCAATAATGTTCCCATCTCTCCATGGGATATTTTGTTCGGCAGGATAAATCGATTCAAGCCAACCAGAAGAGCAAAAGACTAAAGATGTCTTAGTCATCTTAAACAAAGCCCTCTACAACCTCGATCTCCATAATACCAAGCCATAGAATTTGTGTCTTTCCACCAAGACTTGATTTTGATGACGAGGTCATGATGGAAGCTCCTGTCCCTTTTATGTAATGTTAAGAAATGAAAACCTACACGCCCATGCCTAAAGGTAGGTAGGTGTTCTATGTAAGGGGCATTTTTATTAAACATTATCGATGCAATGACTTTTGCATATATCATTCAATATTGCATGCCTACATCACTTTTTAATCTCTTTGTCTCAATTACTCTTTTGCCTCCATTCTTATCTGAATCCTTGGGTTCTGTGTGTGCCATTTGCAATGTTTATTTCTTTACCCTCTCAGGTGTCCTGATGAAAGTGACATGGATGTGTTTGATGGGTCTTTAAAGATTGATTTTGAACAGTTAATTTACACTAGTGAAGTTGATCCTGAAGAAGATTTTGAAGAAAGCTCCGTACCACCAGACCTCTTATGATTAGTTGAGTAAGAGGAGAAGTAGATCATGCCCTATGAAGACCCAATGAAAGTAATAAATTTGGGTAATCAGGAGGATCAAAAGGAGGTTAAAATCGAAACCTCAATAAAGTCAACAACTAGGACCAAGCTGATAAAATTACTCCAAGAATATCAGGATGATTCACTTGGTCATATCAAGACATGCCAGGACTAAACACTGATTAGTGGTCCACAAGCTTCCCATCAAGCCCGGATACAAACGATCTGGTAAAAGTTAAGGAAGGTGAAATTGAAAATGCTCTCTAAAATTAAAGGGAAAGTCAAGAAATAGTTTGATGCAGGGTTTATCAAAATAGCCAAGTATCCAGAATGGGTTGCCAATATAGTCCCATCCTAAAGAAAAAGGGCAAAGTATGAATATGCATTGATTACCAGGATCTGAATTGAGTTAGTCCTAAAGATAACTTCCCACTACCCCACATTGACACTCTAGTAGACAACACGGCCAAGAATTCTCTTTTCTCCTTCATGGATGGATTCTAGGGCTATAATTAGATCAAGATGGCATCCGAAGACATGGAAAAAACAACTTTTGTAACCATGTGGGGGATGTTTTGCAATAATGTCATGCCCTTTAGACTAAAAAATGCCAGGGCAACATATCAACGGGCTATGGTATCTCTGTTCCATGACATAATGCACAAAGAAATTAAAGTCTACTTGGATGACATGATTGCCAAGTTAACGAAAGAGGATGAGCATGTTATAGACCTTCAAAAGCTTTTTGAACGACTATGAAAATTTCAACTCAAATTGAATCCTGATAAATTACCTTCGGAGTCATTTCGAGCAAGCTTCTATGCTTTATAGTCAGCAAAAAAAGGGACTAAAGTTGACCCAGACAGAGTCAAAGCCATTCAAGATATGCCACCACCTCAAACCCAAAAGGAGATGAGAAGCTTTTTAGGGAGACTGAACTATATTACTAGATTCATATCCTAGCTCACTGACAAATGCAACCCCATCTTTTGACTTATTTGCTAACAAAATCCGGGAGAGTCGAATAAGGCATGTCAAGAAGCCTTTGATAAAGTCAAACATTATCTGCCAAGCCCACCAATGTTGGTACTGTTGGTGCCTAGTTGACCTTTAATCCTTTACTTGGCAGTCTTCGACAAGTCTATGGATTATGTATTAGGGCAGCATGATGAGTCAAGAAAGAAGGACAAGCAATCTACTATTTAAACAAAAAGCTCACGAATGCGAGTGCAACTACTCTGTAATCAAGAAGTTGTGCTGTGCTTTGGTGTGAACAACTAAAAGAATCAGGCAGTACATGCTATATCACACCACATGGTTGATTGCAAGGCTTGATCCTATCAAGTATCTATGTGAAGCCCCTGCACTATTAGGAAGGTTGGCTAGATGGCAAGTCATGCTTTCTAAATATGACATTGGCTATGTCAGTTAAAAGCCATCAAGGGCAGTGCAATAGCTAATTTTTTGGCAGGTCGAGCAGCAGATGATTATGAACCCTTAAGTTTCGACTTCCCAAAGATAAAAATGCCTCTAACCAAGATCGATACTGGAAGATGTATTTTGATGGAGCATCAAATGCTCTAGGACATGGAATTTGGGCAATATTGATGTCACCTGACATGAGTCATTATCCATTCATAGCAAGGCTAAGTTTTGACTGCACAAATAATACTGAAAAATATGAAGCTTGTGTTATAGGGCTTCAAGCAGCCATTGAGAGGAACGTCAAGACATTACAGGTATTTTATGATTCAGCCCTAGTCATCTACCAATTGAAAAGGGAATGGCAAACTCACGATGCCAAGCTGATACAGTATGGGAAACTGATAGCAAGACTTAATAAAGAATTTGATGATATCAGTTTTTGACACTTACTTAAAAAGAGAACCAAATAGCCGATACTTTAGCTACTTTGTCATTCATGTTTAAAGTCAACCAAATGTCAGACGTTGCTTTAATCCAGATGAGCATCTACATAACTTCAATTCATTATCATAGCATTGAAAAAGAGAAGGATGGCCTACCGTGGTACTATGACATCCTTCGCTACATCAAGGATCAGCAAACCCTAAACATGCAACCGAGACTGATAAAAGGACTATTAGAAGGCTGGCTATAGGATTTGTTCTCGATGGAAAAATCTTATACAAGAGGAGTCACAATCAAGTATTGCTCATATGCGTTGACGCTTTTGAAGCCAAAAGGATCTTAGAAGAAGGTCATGAAGGGATTTGCAGCACATATGCTAATAGACATCGAATGGCCAAGCAAATCATGAGAGTAGGTTATTACTGGTTGACCTTCAAAAGAGACTGCATCAATTAAGCCCGAAAATGCCATAAGTGTCAAATCTATGTGGACAAGATCAATGTGCCTCTAGTGCCATTTCATGTCATGACGGCCCTGTGGCCCTTCTCTATATGGGGCATGGCTTTGATCAGGTCAATCACCCCTAAAGCATCTAATGGGCATCGTTTTATCTTAGTAGCAATCGACTATTTCACCAAATAGGTGGAGCTGCCTCATATGCTAATGCCACTAGATCGACTGTCTACAAGTTTGTCAAGTGGGACATCATCTGCAGATATGGCCTCCCAAACCAAATCATCACAGATAATGCAAGCAATTTAAATAATAAAATGATGCAAGCAGTATGCTTACAGTTTAAGATCCAGCATCATAATTTTGTCACTTATCACCCAAAGATGACTGGGATAGTCAAAGCGGCCAACAAAAACATCAAAAGAATAGTTAAGAAAATGGTCGAGACTTACAAAGACTGGCATGAGAAACTATCCTTTGCACTTCATGCCTATCAGACCTCAATTCATACTTCCACGGGCGCTACCCCATTCTTCCTTGTATATGGGATGGAAACTGTATTATCAAAGTCAAGATCCCTTCTCTGAAAGTCTTGATGGAAACCAAACTTGAAGAGGCTGAATAGTCAATAACAGATACAACCAATTCAACCATATTGAGGAAAAATGCATGAAAACCATCTGCCATGGTCAAATGTATCGAAGACGCATGATCCAAACCCACGACAAAAAGATGCACCCATGACAATTTTACCCAGGCAAATTGGTATTGAAAAGGATCCTCCCAATTCACAAAAATGCACAAGACGAGTGGACCCCTAATTTGGAAAGACCGTATGTCATGAAGCAAGCCTGCTCTGGAAGGGCCCTAATCTTGTCAAAAATAGACGGCAATGCCTTCGCCAACCTAGTTAACTCAGATTCCGTCAAGAAATATTACACGTAAAGGGTGAAAACCTGAAAAGGCGTCCTTAAAAAAAAAGAACAAAAAAAAACAGAAACAAAAACAAAAACAACAAAAAAAAAAGACAAAAAAGGGGTCCAGATGAAAATCTGAAAAAGGCATCTGGGCAACCAACCCGACTACAGTTGAAAACCCATAAAGGTGACTGGAGAAGATCAATTTTGCTAAGGCATAGACTAAGATCACTTACAGAACAAAGCGAAGCAATCCTAGGGATCTTCCAAAGATCAGCTCATACTAGTCACATTCGTTGTTCAAGAAAAATCCTAGAAAGCACCTAAAGAACATTCATGTTGAGATCGTCAGAGGCATCTTCCACCCAAAAGATCATACTTCTTACCACTAAATCACTTGTTTGTCAAATAGTATACCAAGTTATATCTCTTTGTTGTCATGAATAAATATTACCTTGTTTCTTTTAACCCTTGTAAAATTCACATTGCACTTGTCATTTAATTGATAATGTTTGATAATCAACTAAAACATGCATTAGGACATCTTGATAATGCATTAAAAGGAAAAGAAAAGTATAGGGAACTCTGCTCATGCCCTAATCGTCATGATCATGCACTTTTCATGTCCAAACACTCGCTTGGCATGACCATACACCAAACCATTTTTGGCTTTCATAAGCCATACCTTAAGGAAAACCATTTAAGCTAACCAAAAATCAACTCATGCGTTCTAATAGAATCCTATCAAAGCCAAAAACATCAACCTAATCAGTCAAATAGTCTCTAAATTATTGGCAATGCCTTCCAATTGTCAGGAAAATGATTGAGTCTCCTGAATTGGGGAATGCAACAATCCAAATTCTTAAGAATAGTTTTTTATCATATTCCCAGTGGAGTCGAGACAACCTACAATCCCCAGTGGGATTAGGAAAATTCTTATCCATAGTAGCAGCAAAGATGAATCACCATCCCTATGAGGGTTTTAATGACATATAAGAAAAACTATCACTATCTTCCGTATTACACTTCACATCATGTAATCATAATAGTATTCCACATCATGCATTCACATTACCATCACACATCATGATTTTTGCAATGTTACTTCAAGCAAGGTTCACCAGACCTCCAAGGATTCCCTAGTAAGAACTCTAAGCTTCGTAAACCAGGCATTATTTAGGAAGCACCTACCAAGAAACCTTTTTAAGCCTACATAAGCTGGTGGCAACAAACTTATCTGCAAATAATTGGATGCCAATCATACCCACATCAAAGCCCATAAGTCCGTGGCACCCTTTTCAAAGCCCACAAGATAGTGGCACCCTTTTTAAAGCCCATAAGTTAGTGGCACCCTTTCAAAGCCCATAAGTCATGGCACCCTTTTCAAAGCCCACAAGTGAGTGGCACCTTTTTAAAGCCCACAAGTCAATGGCACCTTTTCAAACCCCACAAGTCAGTGGTACCCTTTTCAAAGCCCACAAGTCAATGGCACCTCTTCAAAGCCCATAAGTAAGTGGCATATTTTCAAAGCCCCCAAGTCAGTGGCACCTTTTTAAAGCCCACACAAGCTGGTGGCACCTAGTTTGGGTCAAAGTCCACATAAGCAGGTGGCATCTAAGTCTGAGTCAAAGCCCATATAAGCTAGTGGCACCTAAGTCTAAGCCAAAGCTCGCACAAGCTGGCGGCACTAGAATCAAAGCCCACACGAGCTGGTGGCACCCAAGTCTATGTCAAAGCCTGCATAAGCTAGCGGCACTCGAATCAAAGCCCACACAAGCTGGTGACACCTAGGTTTAAGTCAAAGTTTGCACAAGCTGGTAGTACCCACAACAAAAATCCATATTACTCTGCACCTGCCTAGGGGTTAAACCTTAGAAAACCTAACACCCTAGTAAAGAGGGCAAACCCTACAAAATTCACTTAAACCTATATCAGGATCACCGCCAATACACTGCACTTATCATAGCGAAGTATTACGTATAATTTATTTCTTTACAGGTGTTCTGGGCAGCATCATCCCACCTCAATAAGATAGTGTCTATTTGTCTTTGCCCTATTCCTGATTCTCAGCAATGACCAAAGATAGGTAGTGGTAGACACCTTATTTTGTCTAGACTAATTTTTGTTAGCAGCCTAAGGCATGGACATGAGAGGAGGCAATGTCGCCTGGCGAAAAAGTATTTTTGAAGAGGTCAAGAAGGCCCATAGATCATATCAAAGATAAATGCAAAGCTATGAAATCAAAAGATGTAGTTCAAGGTGTCTAGGGACAAAAGATATAAGAAAATTCATAATTTTGCTTGAATGTATTGATACATGGTTCTCATGTATCGATACAATGCTCCAACTATCCAAAAATTTGAAATGTCCCCACTTGTATCAATACAACATGTAAATGTATCGATACATAACCTTATGTATCGATACTAGGCCATGCCAAGACCAAAACGTGCATTCTGTAAAGAAATGTATCGATACAATAAAGCATTGAATTGATACAATGGTTCATAGTATCAATACAATGATCATTGTATCAATACAGTGTTCATTGTATCGATACACTCAAGATTTTGGGATCAAATGTATCGATACATTCTGCAATGTATCAATATATGTCAGCCATTTTCCACGATCTGAGAATTTTTGACTCATCCATTGTTGATCCAAAACTCGATTTTAACTCATTTTTTTTGCATCAGAAAAGATTAAAACCCATATCAGATTACGAATTTGGACTTTTGAATTAATTAAAACATTTTTGAAGTCTAAAGTACATCCAAAAGGTCAATGTCACATAATCACCCTACTTCTCCTTAGTTTGTTGACCAAGTTCACCATCAGCCACTGGAAAATCATTTCAGCATTTAAACTAGCCACCCTATGTCCATCACATTAGTAGCACGTTGCTCTCTACAGCCACTCTATAGCCATCAAGCCAACATCACTTTGTCCCCCTTGAGAAATAACCAAAATAACTTCTAATTTGGCTCTAAAATACTGGTATAAATAGACTACTTATATCTTAGCTGAGGGATTGGGAGATTCTAGCTCATTTTCAGTTTCCAAAATACATTCACAAATTAAGAAAACCAAATCTTGTAGCTTTTCACTCAGCACCCAAAAATAGCCCAAAACACTTACTCTCAACCACTACATATTCTGAAAATCACCCTCATCCACACCAGAACCAAAACCTCATCGTTTCTCTCTTTTTCTTGCTTATTAACAATAAGAAAAAGAGGGAAATTCAAGCCATCTCTACTACTTCAACTATTTGGCCAAAAATTAAAGTTTTGTTAGACTTCCTACTTTGTCACTTTCATTTTTTGTTTTTCAGCATTTTCATCATTTTAGTGAGATCTCTATGTTTCCATTACCCTCTTAGGATTCTCATGCATTATTGTGACTTTTGGTTATGGTAGCTTAGGATTTAGATATCTTAATGCCCCTTTGATGTGCAAAATACCTTATTTTATTCTCACTATTTTGATAGCTCTTACTCAAGCATTTTGTGCCATATTTATGCATCTTGTTATGATTAATCCGTGTATGAATACTTAGCCTAACATATTTCAAGCATATTTATACATTAGCTTGCATCTTGTAATGAATCATTCTTATTTTCAGCATCCATAACATTCTCTTGTCAAAGTGCATAACATTTTCTTTGTCTAGACCATTGGTAAAGTTAGCATCCTCATTCATGTTATGTGCCATCCCCTTGTATGTTTGTTGTCTTTGCCTTGTCAAAGTGCATTTTGATGACTATAAAAAAACTGATTTTTAAAATCTCCCCAAGCCAAGCATGCTAACCTCTACCAATAAGGACTAGAAATTAGCATTTTCCTTAAAGTTAACTAAAAAATCTTGTTAAAGATGAAGTTTTCCAGATCTGTAGTCCTAATTAAACGAGCTCAAAACTTCTGATTTTCCAACAAAAATGGCCTTGCACTTGTTCCATAAATGTCTGTGCCTTGTTTTTGAGTCAAAACCTTGCGTGGTATGATCAATGGGCTATTTCATCATCCTAAATTACTCTGAGGCTGTGCAAATGAGTTTGCAATGCTTATGCCACTCTTTCCCTTCAGTCAGGGATGCTCGAATGTTGATGACTTGAGTTTGGACTCGTAAACATAGAGAAAACAATAAATATCCTCTGCTTTGCTTTGTCTTCTGCTGGCAGCATCACTACAAATTGAAAAATCACTTTAAAATCCCAAACAATTTTTCATGAATTTTATAATATTTTTCTCTGAAAGTGTGTCAAAATATCTTTAAAATGAGATCATGTTCACCCCCAGATCAGTCCAAATGAAAGAGTTATGATTTTTCAAACCTAGACTATCCGAAATCCCTAGAGTTAACAAAGTGCATTCTAGTTGGGCCCTTTCACCCATAAACGATTTTTCTAAATCTGTCCAACATTTTTCCTAAAATGGTCATGAAATTCCCTTTCTAGAAAGGTATTATTTGAAATTTTTTGATACCAAACGAGTCTGAAATGATTTTTTGAATTTTGAGACACCCTTTTCCTAGCATGCTCTGTCAGTAGCATAATTGACCAAAATTTGAAAAGTTATTTCCCCAAAAAATGATTTTTTAGGATGTTGGGAATATTTTTAAATTGACCTTCATTGAGTTACGTTCTAACGGCATCTTGTTCACCCTCAAAAGCCTTCAAACCAATTTAGAATAAATTCAGAAAAGGAGAGAGCGTGATGCTGTCTCTTGTTTTTGGTTATGGTCAAAATTGAGTTGTTTTCCTGAGCTTCGTCTCGAGAGATTCGAATGTCACCATATCACTTGGATCAGCCTCAAGAACATACTTTGACCTCCCATAGGCTCGTATCAAGGCACAATCAGATTTTGCATCTTTACCATTCTTATTCACAATAATTTTTTTTGCTAAAAGTTGTCAAAATGCTCACTCATTTTCTAAATCATAAAGTTTTGTCAACTTAAGTTTTCCAACCCCGACCTTTCGAGATGATACTCCAACCCCGCATTTCAAAATTGTCAAGATTTAAAAATCTTCCTTTGTCAAAATTATTTATCATCTATGAGGATATTGCAACCCTGACCTTTTGAGGGGACACTGCAACCTCGTTTTTCAAAATTGACAAGATTTAAAAATCTTCCTTTGTCAAAATTATTTGTCATCCATGGAGATACTTCAACCCCATCTTTTTGAGGGGATACTCCAACCCTATCTTTTAACTACAATTAAATTTTCTCTTTCCCAGACTTCCATGAATGTGTCAAACAAACCTTGTTCTATCAAGAAGCCCAAATGCATCTAAAAAATTGTCGATTCGGTTATTCCCAGATAATTAATGCCAATTGTGAGAGAAATTCTAATAGTCCATCCCTTTTCTTTATCATTGCATTGAATGATCCTTGTTATGTTACTTCATTTGTTGCTTTACTAACGTGACTTCTTTGTAATGATTATTTGCATTCATGTTTTCCAATCATTTCAAACAAAATTAAAGGTAATGTTCCATGTGAGTATCTCTCCTATGCCCAAAGTGGAACATTACATTTTCAAAAGTAAAATCCAGAGGTCATTTTTATTGAAAATTCTATATTCCCCATCTATCCAAGGCGTATGTGAGATTAAATCTTTTCATCGAAAGCTGGATTTGTATTTGTATAAAATTCATACATTAAAAAAAGAGTTATATCAAAATAGTAACGAGTTAAGATAAAGAATTAAAACTAAGATAAGATATAACTAGTAAGGTACAGATTTTAGGCGTCGCGAAGAGGTTTGTGCCTCATCGTGTGTAACTAACTCCCGAACCCAAGTGGTGAATCTTTGTACTACATAGACCACGGGATCGATGTTTCAAGTTTCGAACCCAAGGCATAGGTTTTAATAAGTATCCGATCATGCCTAGCCCAAAATGATTGGTGGCGACTCCAAGCATTGGCCATTTTGTGATGGTCATTTGAAACCAATAAGATGAGCGATTCCTCTTATGGTCCCCTCCATTATATCACAAAATTGAGAATCTGTACTTTCTCATTCTCATCGCATTGCGAAGAAAAAGTCTTAGTCAAGAAGACATTTCCAAGTCAGAAAAATATTTTAAGTAGTATGCACCCATAGATCTGTGAGGATCCACCTCAGGGCACATTGCAACCAAAAGACCTTAGGATGAAAACCTGAAAGGGCATCCTATTAGTCCCTCACCTACCACTCACAAAAAAATCCAAAATCTAAAAAAAAAAAAACAAAACAAAAAATAATAAAAAGAAAGAAGAAAAGAAAAACTAGTTTAAGTTGAAAACCCAAGAGGGCGGCTTAAGTGATCAGACTCCTCATTCAAACAAAGCTAAGCCCAAACTATCGTTAGCACAAAACCAAACTTCCCCATATTCATAACTCTAACCAAGACACCAAGTCATAACCTAACCCATCTGTTCTGTTTTGACTAACACCACTAAAACCTTATCCATACCTGCACTCCAAAAATGGAAACTACCTAACTTTAGGGCCTCCATCCCACCATAGGCCAATCAAGGGATCTTTTAATGAGTTGCCAACACCAAAAGAATCAATCGGTCGAAAGAAATCTCCAAAAGCGCTCAGTGGAAAATTTATGTCATCAGCGTTAAAGCTAGTTGATCAGGAAGACTTCTTACATCTTTTTTGTATTTCAAAACCTTTCATTAATCTTATAAGCTTGTCACAAATTGTACCCTCTTTCTTTGAATAAAAATATTACTTGATTTTTTGTAAAATCTTCTCGTGGCACTGTATTTCATGTTGCATCATGTTTATCATTTAATTGATAATGCTCGATAAAAAAACAAAACTTATAACATGATTTCCTAGCATTACTTCAAAAGATAAAACTTTGCAAGAACTTTGTTTCATGTTTAAACACCAAAAATGAACTCTTGAGGCCACAATCAATCTTGCCCTAGAACCCCACATCTAGAGAATATGCTCAAAACCTCCTCAATAAGTGGTCATGGACCTCCTGTATACAAGTATCATATCTTATATACAGAAGTCAAATTTATAGGGAACCTAAGGTACAATTTTTTAATTTTCCTCAGCGAGTAAGACGCTTATCAAAGCCCTCACAAGTTGGTGGCAACTACCTATCTTAGTCCCTAAGGAGCAGGATGCTTCCCTACCTCAAAGCCCACATAAGCTGATGGCACTTGTCAACCTTAGTCCACGAAGAGCTAGACATCTTTCTTCACTTACCTTGAAGCCCACACAAGCTGGTGGCACTTGTCTACCTTAGTCCATGAAAAGTTAGGCATATTTCTTTACCTACTTTAAAGCCCACACAAGCTGATGGCACTTATTTGAAAAAAAATGAAAAACAACCCAGTAGGGAGGTCAAACCCTACAAAACTCATTAAAATATTTTTTTCTGCAAGTTATTTAAACCATCTCGACATGATACTAAATAACTCTTAACTTCTCAGCAGGCACACAAATCCTTCATCCCATCCAAACAAAATGGTGACTCTTTGTCTTTGCCTTGTTCCTAATAGTTAGCAACGACCAAAGAGGGGCAACTATGACACCTTACTTTATCCAGACCAGTTTTTGGCATCCTAAGAGGTAGGTAAAAGATAATAAAATAAAAAAAAAGTAGAAATAAAAGCTGGGGGATGACTGTTGAGCATTGTGTCACCAGGCACTATTAGGCGACATGGCGCTAGGCGAAAAAATATTTTTTGGAAGGTCTAAAATGCCTATGGGCCATATTAAAGAAAATGTAAAAATGAGTCATCAAATGACGCTTTTCATGGTGTCACCAAGGTCATTTAAATGAGTGCACAAATCAATTTCCCATTATTTATGACCAAGTTAAGGTAAATTAGGAAGCCACAGGTATGAAAAGTTATATTGGGGCATAAGTATTGATACAAGACCTTTATGTTAAGAAAAACTTGAATTTTCACATGTAGTATCGATACAAGAGGGTTTAGTATCGATACCTAAGGTGTGGTATCAATACCTAGCATGTTTGTATCGATATAGACCTTAGCAGTAGCTAAAGTTATGATTTTTGGTAAAATATATTGATACACCAGCATGAGTATCGATACAAATCCATGGAATATCGATACACGTCTCTCAATCTCAAGACTGAAAATATTTTTTGCTCTCAGTATCGATACATAACTCATTGTATCGATACTCAAGAGTAAAAAGTACCTTGTGTATCGATACACCAAGGCATTTTTACCTAGTTCGAGCCATTTTTTAGCCTTTGAAAACCTGATTTAACCATGTTTTTGCACCAAGGAACTATCATCAAACATTGTAAACCTTAACTATGGGTTCATTAATGGATTCTAACAAAATTTTAGAGTCCAAACAATTAATGACAAAGGTCATTTTCATAAGATATATGGGTGTAAGAGGGTATGGTAGGCATATCTCCAGTTACAGGTTGTCACAGCTTTTCTGCCTCTTTGCTTAGCATGGCAAAACCAATAAAAAGAGAGTGAACTTAGCATGGTAGCTGGAGATGTCCCCTAGTGCAAAAAAGAAAAATCAAAAGTACCCTTTACATTATCTTTTAAAAGCAGGGGCTTAGCATTGAAAAAACACTACTAGCTATAAAAAACACACTCTCAACTATCAAAAAAGCTCTCTAGCAATCCCAAAAAAACCCCTCATCAATCCTTACAAATTCTCTAGCCACTTTAGCTTCAAAAACTCATCAAAACACTGTTCCATTGCCTTTCACCTTCAACCAACCTATATTCCTTTAGCTCCTTAAAACCACCACCAGAACATCTTCAAAAACCCAACCCTTCACGCATTTTCATCCTCAAAGCACCCCATCAGCAACCATATTACCAGAAAGCTTATTCTTCACCCTTTTCTTGCAAAACAATAATAAAAGAGGGAAGAAACTGAGCTTAAAGTCACTGTTTTAGAAAAGGAAAAAACTTCAAGCCTTTGCTACTATATTTTACCTTATTCCATATATTTTTTATTTTGATCATCCATTTCATTTTAGTGAACCCTTTATGTTGCCATGACCCTCCTAATACTCCTATGCATCTTTGTTGCCTTGGTTGTGGTAGTTTTATCATCATACAACCTCTTTTCATGCATCTTTCGCCATGTTCCTTCCATATTCGCATATCCATTTCATATTTAAATGGTTACCTTAATGTGTCTTAGTATGTTCAAATATTTTTCTTATGTTTTAAGGAGGCTCATGAAATAAAAATGTTGTCTTGATAACTCTAACATCCACCCCTTTGTATAAACATGTTTATATCATCTCCATGCACCCTACTTGTCATCTTTTACATTTATGTCACCCATTTCCATGTCAAAATGTCATCTTTGCTTGTTTGCATGTTTAATCCATGTTTATCTTTGTATCTGTTGTATTTTGTTCATGATATCTCCATTAAAATGCTTGCCTTTCTCTTACAAACTGAGTTTTAGAAACTTTTCCAAGTTAATTTCATGTTACCTTCAATAGATTAAGAGTAACATAGATTTAATGTTCTTATCAAATTGGTCCCCCAATCATGGGGGTAAATCAACATTTCAAATCTGGATTCATGGTGAAATAAGTTCATTTTTCAAAGAAAAAAGAAAATCCTTTTAGTATTAATCCTTGATCTTGAGTTTCGTGTTTCTTTTGGCGACATGGTCAATGGGTTGTTCCATCATCCTAAACTAGTCCAGGATAATGGAATGAACTTGTGAAGCCCGTGTTACTTTCTATTACGGACGTTCAAAATGTCCTAGACCTGAGTCTATCTTCAAAAAAAAAAAAAATCAAAATATCAAATAATGCCCCTTGTTTTTGCTCAAGCAGACTATAGTCTAAACTTGAAAAATCATTTTTGAACCATAAATATTTGCATTGATTTTTTTTAAATATTTTTCCTTTAAAGGGCATCGAATTACCTTTCTAACGATTTCCATTTGCCCTCGGATCATCCTGGATGAAGGAGTTATGATTTTTCGAGCCCTTGCTATCTAAAACCGCTGGAACCAACGTGCAACATTTTGTTTGTGCCATTTCGGCCCATCAAATGATTTTTACGAAATTTATAGATATTTTTCCCAAAATGTTCACAAAATTTCCTTTCCAAAAAGGTATTACCCGTGATCTAATGATCTCGGATAAGCTTAGAATGATTTATTGAAATCCATCATGCCCTTTTAAATTTACTTGCTGCTAGAGCTAAGATGAACCTAACTTCAAAAATTAATTTTGCCTAGAAAGTGATTTTATAGAATTTTTGGAATATTTTTATATTAAACCTTGTTGAGTTAACTTTCCATTAGTACCTCCTTTACCCTCTGAAGTCTTCGGATACACTTGAAAACAAATCTAGAAATAGAGATGACATGATGTTATTGCCTATTTTCAACCTAGTTTTTGAATCTCCTTTTATCGAGACGTTCGGATGCTCAAAAAGCACCCGTTTAGCCTCCTTCACAACACCAACCCCTTTTTGACTTGGATCAAGGTTAAAATACAGAAAAAAATAGGATGTCATATTAAAATTTTTGCAAGTGGAGATACTTCAACTCTACTACTCAAAGGAGATACTCCAACCTTATTTTTTAATTAAAGTTCAAATTTTTTGAGTGTTCCTAAATGTTTTCCTAACTTTGGGGATACTCTAACCCTAATACTACGAGAGGATACTCCAACCTCATTTTTTAAAAAATAATAAATTTTTTTTATTCCTAACTATTTTCATAACTCTATTTTAAGGGATACACCAACCCCACTTCTCTGAGGGGATACTCCAACCCTGCTTTCACCTCAAAAACTTAAAATTTTCTCTCTTCAAGATGCCTCAAACTGTTTTGATAAAAATTATCTTTGTTCTTCAAATTACCATTGAATCCAGACCAATATCTAAAATTATCATCCAGGTTATTTTTCAATAATCGAAGGTAATTATGAGATACATTTGGATCGCCCCTCTTTTTTATGTTCTTTTATTTGTTTATGATATTATTATATTTTTTATTTTTGCCTCACTAACTTGTTTCCTTTTGTCGTGTTATTGCGCATTCATATTTAAAATTTGTTTTCTAATGAAATTTATGAGGTGATTTTTCATGTTAGTATCTTTCCAGTGCCTAATACGAAACATCTAATTTTTAAACCCAATCCAAACATCGTTTTCACAAGAAATCCCTATGTTCTTTACATCTCTGAGGCACATAGATGATCTAATTTTTCTTTAAAAAACTTGGATTTCCATTTTCCCAAACTTCAAGCATTAAAGATGATTATATCTAAATAGAGACAAAATGGAATTGATTTAACCAAGACCAAAGTAAGACATAGGTAGTAGGTATCAATTTCGGGCGTCGTGGGTAGGTTTGTCTTTTCCTATGCGTAACCAACTCCCGAGCCCAACCAACAAATCTCTGGACTTTATAGACCTTGAAATCAGTGTTTCAAGTTTTGTAACTCAAGATATTGTTTTCAATAGGCGTCCAATCTTGCCTACCCTAAAATAATCGATGGTGACTCCAGGTTTATGGCCACTTCATGGTGGCCACTAGGTCTAGTTGGATGAGCAACTCGTCCGACGGTCCCTACCCTTTCATATTATCATGCCTAATCCATATCCTAATCAAGGGATAGCTCAAAGGCTCGACCATAACCAATCATCATTTATTTTTAAGTCTAGCATGCTATGCCATTCGAATCATCCGAAGTTTTAAAGGTCAGGCACCTGGCGACATTCATCTTTTGCAAAAATCAAAATCATCACCAAATCATTTTCTTATCCCGATCTTATATTAACTTTAGTCATTCATCATAGGCATATGAGACAACATTAAGCACGCCCCAAACAAAATGGTGTCTATCACTCTTTGCCTTCTTCTTAACACTCAATAACCTAAGCGGGTAGTTATAAATACCCTATTTTGTCTAGGCCAATATCCGAGGCATTAAAGGCCATTTTTTAAAGCATCATCGGGTCTATTCGGACAAACATAGGTCTATTCTCTATCATTCTTAGCTGAGGTAAAGTGTTCAAGAGGCCAAAAGTATGTAAAATCCATATTAACATGAGTAGATATCAATACATAGTTTATAGGTCTTAATATAAGGCTTTTACATCAAAAAAATCCTAGAAACCAAAGCTTGTACCGATACAAGACATTGTGTATTGACACCCATGGCTTTGTATTAATAAAAGAAGTCTTGGTATCAAGACCAGGTTACTTGAAAGCTAAAATCATGCTTTTGGGAGAATGTGTATCGATATAGCCATAAGGTATCAATACAAGGGAAATTTTAGGACTTAGTATCGATAACAACTTATAGTATTGAGACCTAAACAAAAATCTACATTAAAGATCGATACAAGAAGCTTTGTACTATTTGTGTATTGATACTAATTGGCTAAATTCATTTTGTGTATCGATATAAAGGCTGTTATATTGATACATAAGGTTAAAATTTATCTTTCTCATGCCATTTTCACATCTTTATACCATGACACTAAAACTTAGATTTGATCATGACTTTGGGCTCAAAATATCCAAAATCAGATATAATTCATACAAATCATATGGACTTTATTTTTGGGCTTAAATATTGGATTTTAACATTTTTGAATGATCCATTAAGCCTATCATGAATGCATGTCATGAGAAAATATGGATTTATGAAGGGCTAGCTTAACCTTACTCAAAGTGCCAACTCATGCATGGTTTGTTACTATTGCTAGAGCTATGTTTCAGCTAATGAAATGCTGAAAAATTTCTCTTTAGTACCATGAGTCACCATTTTGTCTCCCTAAATGACTCAAATACCCCATCTTTTTTAAGTCTTTGAGGGCTGAAAATGAATCATATATAAGATATAAGGTTAAGTGAAAAAACACTTTACACAACTACATTAGCCTTCACACTTAAAAAAAATTTATTCCTGTAGCTCTCCATCAAACCCTCTAAAAACCACCTTAAAAGCCTCCAAAACCATCTCTATTCCTCACAAAACCCCTTTTAATTATCACCATAACCATTAAGCTCATTCTTGACACCTTTTTGGCTAACTCATAACAAAGAAAGGTAAGAGAGCTTCAAGTTTGAAGATCTTTATACTCACCACTATCAACAAAGCCTTTCAAGCTTTTATGGTTTATTTTTTATCTTTTATCCTATTTTTAACTTATATTTTCATTTCCATCATTTTAGTGAGCTTAGACATGATCATGATCTTATCTTAAGATTCTCATGCATTTTATGGTCTTGGATGAGGTAGATTTAGGTTTTTTTGGTGCTTTGTTGACCCATCTATCATGTTTCTTTGTTACTTTGAGTTTGTTTTCTTCTTGATGATGTGTTTTGATGCTGTCATAAAGTTCCAACAAGCATTTTTCTTTGCTTAAGCATGTTTACATCATTTTCACATCATTTCTTGATGTCATTCATTTAACTATCTTCCTGAATTCCAATGCTAATTTCTTCACAAACTATCATCATTTCCATGATTAAATGTCATCTTTATATGTTTACATATGCTTATTGTGCTTCTTGTCATGAATATCATCTTGGGTTTATTACATCTTCGTCAAAATGCTTACTATTGATTATTAAAAACCTATTTTCCTAAACCCCCTAAGTTAAGGCCATGTTAACCTTAATAAATAAGGATTAACATGGACTTAGGTTTTTCTATTCATTGGTCATCCAATCTTAGGGATAAATAAATTTTTTTATGTCTAGATTCAAGGTTAAACAAGGCTAAAGGTTTATTTTTAGAGAAAAAATTTGTCTTTTAAGGTCATCTAAAGTTGTTTATATCTTTATCTTTTGCCTAGAGCCATTGTCTCAGTGGCATGGTTAATGGGCTATCTCGTCGTCCCAAACTGCTAAAAAATTATACAAGTGAGCTCATGAAGCCCATGTCACTCCTCTCTTTCTGTCATGGACATTTGGATATCCATGGCTTGAGTTTTGTCTAAAACAACTTGAGAAAACCAAAATTCCCCTATTTTTGCTTTCAATCATCACTTAAAAAATCATTTTTTAACCTTAAAAAATGTTTCATGAATTATATCATATTATTCCATGGAAAGAAATCAAATTATCTTCACAATAGATCGCTTGCCTTAGATCATTTTGAATGAGGGAGTTTGATTTTTAGAACTAATGCTATTCGAAACTCTTGGAAATCAATAAATTATATTCTATTCGGACCATTTCACCTATCAATAGATTTTTCTAAATTTTAACAACATTTTTCATAAGAGTTTTATGAAATTTTTTTAAAAGATATCATTTGCAATTTAGCAATTTTAAGTTAGCCTAAAAAGATTTTTCAAAGTCTACTACATCTTTTTCCCCTACATGTGTTGTCAATGTTGCACTTTACCCAACTTAAAAAAATTATTTTCCACCCAAAAGATGATTTTCTGGGATTTTTTAGAAAATTTTACATTAAACCTTATCAAGTCACCCATCAAATGATACCTCACCTATCTCCTAAAACCTCCAAATTTTCCTGGAATCAAAAAAGATGATAGCATGATGTTGTCTTCTATTTTCAACATTGTTAAAATTAATCTATTATTTCGAAATCCTATTTTAAGACACTTGAATGTCTCTTAGTGGGCCCAATCAACCTTATCAAGCCAAAAAGTATGTGTCAATCTCACCCTAGGCTTGATCAAGACACGAGCATTTTTTAGTTTTGCCAATTTTTATTTTCATTAACTCCTACCTTTTAAATCAAATTTGTCAATTTAGTCAAAAAAATTATGATTTTGTTAAGAAACAGAAAAAATGTCACTTTTATAAAGAAATAGTCAATTTTCTCAATCTAAAATTTTTAATCTCATCTTTTTCAAAAATCGTCAAGAAATCAAATTTTCTCTCTTTTTTCCAAGCTTTTTTTCAAAATGCAAACACAATTATCATGCTTCAAGCAACAGTTGAATTCAAACGTATCTTAAAAATTTTTAACTCAGTTATTTTAGGATAATCGATGATAATTACAAGATATATTCTGGCTGTCCCTCCATTTTTCCTTTTTGTTATTTTATGTGATTTTTTTTATTCAATATTATCTTGTACTTTTCGTCTTACTAACATATTTCTCTTTGTTGTGATTAGCTTGCGTTCATTTTTTGAAAAAATTCATTTTCCAAAAATCACAAAAGCAATATTTAATGTTCCCTGCAGTGCTTAACAATATTTTCAAAACCAAACTCGGAGATCATTTTTTGTAAAAAAATCTCTATGTTTTTCACCTCTACAAGATGCATATGGGATTAAAATTTTTCTTTAAAATGCAGATTTATCATTTCAAACGCATAAAATTGGGATTATATCAATATAATGATAAGCCAAAACCAAGAAAATTGAAACCAAGTTAAGACATAGCTAGCAAGGTACTGATTTTGGGCGTCATGGAAAGGTTCATACCTCATAGTGCATAACTAACTTTTAAACCTAATTATCAAATCTCTGGAATATGCAAACCATGGAATCGATGTTTTGAGCTTTGTAACTCAAAATATTGGTTTTAATAGGCATCCGATCATACCAAGCCTAAATGATTGGTTACAACTCTAATCGTTGGCCAAGTCATAGTAGCCATCTTAGACCAGCTGGATAAGCGATTCGTCTGATGGTACCTGTCCACATTCAAGAGCTGAGCATTTGTACTTTCTTGCCTCCTAATCATGTAAAAAAAATGAAAAATCCTAATTAGGAAGACAATTCCCTATTAAGATCAAACAATTTTATGTCGCACATACTTCCTCTCGTGATGAGATTGAAACAGGGTGGCAACATCATCAATAACCGGTCTAATCACCTTAAGAGACATATACTAGTTAACTTTTGACATTCTCAAATTTTTGAAACCCGGATCTTGGTTTTCCAAATTTGACATTGACCCCTTAAATTGGACAATTAAGCCCAGATGTCTTATTATTAAACAAATCTCATTAGGAAAACCATAACCTTAATTAAACATTTCTATTATCTATAACTCATCCAAAAATATCCAACTTAGAAAATTTCATCTAACCCCTAAAATCGAGAAAAAGCTAACAAGAGGCTAGAGAAAATAGGGTGTCTATACCAATTTTAGTGGGTATTTCATCCAAGATGGGAGAAGACTTGCTAATCATTTAATTAACCTAAAACAAAAAGAATAAGTTTAACTTATTTTAGGAGTTTTAACTAGGTTAAACCTATCTCATTCTAAATCCAATTAGGAGTAGGATTAAACTAGTATATATAGATATGATGGATTAAATGCTTTTAAGAAAGTTTTAACCTACTTTTGAGATAGTAGGCTGCTAAATATCTTGTGAGAATATATTTTATTAGATAAAAGATAGTTTTCTTGAGCAATATTCCACCTATACATAAACCTTAGAAATTATGCCACCTTTTTAAGTGCCATAGTGCTTGGCATAATTTTGCTTCATTTTCTCTTGTTGGTTCTTGATTAATTCAAGGTTTAAAGTTACCTTTTGGTTGAGGGGTAACAAAACCTCTAGCTAGCATTGGAAAACCACTCGTCCTTTAGAAGGTTTCAATAACTACTTAGGTAGATAGTCATTAGAGGCAAGACATGTGTGCTACTTGTAATTTATAGAAAGCTTTCAATAAATTAGCTTCCTAGAGTTTTTTGTGTTTAGATTTCAACATCTAAAGTCAAGGTAACTTCTAACCATATGGATGATTAAATCTTAATTCAAATTTTTAAAGATTACTGTCGCCACATGCCCGGCCTTTAAAACATCAGATGATCCGAAGGGCATAGTGCGTTTGACTTAAAAATAAATGATGGTTAATTGTGGTCAAGCCTTTAAGCTATCCTTTGATTGGAGTTTGTATTAGGCGTGATGATATGAATGGGGAGGGACTGTTAGATGAGTCACTCATCTAACTGGACCCAAATGGTCACCATGAAGTGGCCATAAACTTGGAGTCGCCATCAATCATTTTAGGCTAGGTAAGATCGAATGCCTATTAAAAATAATATCACAAGTTACAAAACTCAAAATACTGATTTCAAGGTCTATGAAGTCTAGAGATTCGTTGTTTGGGCTCGAGAGTTGGTTACATGCATGAAAGGACTAGTATCCCCATGATGTTTGAAATCGGTACTTGCTAACTATATCTTCCTTTGGTCTTGGTTAAATCGATTCCATTTGGTCTCTATTTAGATATAATCCTCTTTAATGCATTAAGTTTTGGAAAATATGAATCTGGGGTTTGTTTATTAAGAAAAATTAGATCACCTATGCACCACGGAGATTGGGGAACATAGGACTTTTTTTATGAAAACGATGTCTGGATTGGATTTTAAAATTGGATGTTTCATATTAGGCATTAGAGAGATACCAACACAAAAATTGCCTTGTAAATTTTATTAGAAAATGAATTTTAAATATGAATACACAATAACATGACAAAAGGAAACAAGTTAGTGAAGCAAAAATAAGAAATATAATAATATCATAAATAAGCAATCACAAACAAAAGAACATAAAAAAAAGAGGGGCGATCGAAATGTATCTCGTGACTGCCTTCGATTATTAAAGAATAACCCAGATGACAATTTTAGAGACCAATTTGGATTCAGTGGTGATTTAAAGAATAAAGATATTTTTTATCAAAACAATTTGAGGCATCCGAAAGAGAGAAAATTTTAAGTTTTTGAGGTAAAAGTGGGGTTGGAGTATCACTTCGGAGAAGTAGGGGCAGATGTCCCCTGAAAATAGAGTTATGAAAATAGTTAGGAATAAAGAAAAAAGTTATTATTTTTTTAAAATAATGGGGTTGGAGTATCCTCTTGAAGTATGAGGTTAGAGTATCCCCAAAGTTAGGAAAACATTTAGGAACAAGGGAAAATTTTAAACTTTAATTAAAAAAATAGGGTTGGAGTATCCTTTTTGAGTAGCGGAGTTAAAATATCTCCACTAGCAAAAATTTTAATATGAAATCCTATTTATTTTAACCTTGATCCAAGTCAAAAAGGGTTGGTGTTGTGAGAGAGACTAAATGGGTGCATTTTGAGACATTCAAACATGTCGATAAAAGGAGGATTAAAAATTAGGTTAAAAATAGGGGGTATCATTATGTCATCTCCATTTCCAAATTTTTTTAGGTGTATCCTAAGTCTTCAGAGGATAAATGAGGTACTATTAGAAAGGTAACTCAACAAGGTTTAATATAAAAATATTTCAAAAATTCTAGAAAATCACTTTCTAGGTGGAATCAATTTTCAAAGTTAGGTTCATCTTAGCACTGGCAACATGTACAATTAAAAAGGCATGATGGATTTCAAAAAATCATTCTAAGCTTGTCTAGGATTGTTAGATTGTAGATAATACCTTTTTAGATAGGGAATTTTGTGAACTTTTTGGAAAAAAATATTTGGAAATTTTGTAAATACCAATGCTAGGCCTTAATAGCCTTGAACAAAATGTTATATGCTGGTTTTAGGGGTTTCAGATAGCAAAGGTTCAAAAAATCATAACTCTTTTGTTCGAGACGATCGAGGGCAAATAAGACACCGTTAGAAAGGTAATTTGATGCCCTTTGAAGGAAAAAATTAAAAAAATCAAAAGAAATATTTTATGGTTCAAAAATAATTTTTCAATTTGAACTTCAGTGCTACCAGAGCCAAAATAGGGGGATTATTCGATGTTTTAATTTGGAAGATAAACTCGAGTCTAGGACATTTAAACGTTCGTGACAGAAGGTAACATAGGCTTCACAAGTTCATTCCATAATCTCAGAGTAGTTTGGGATGATGGAACAACCCGTTGACCATGTGATGAAAAGAAACACGAGGCTCAAGATCACAGATTAATACTAAAAAAGATTTTCTTTTTCCTTTGAAAAATAAACTTATCTCACCATAGTCCAGATATGAAATGTTGAATTGTCCCTAATATTGGGAGACCAATTTAATAAAAAGATTAAGCCCATGCTACTCTTCATCTATTAAAGGTAATATGAACTTAACTTGGGGATTTTTTTTAGATCTATTTGTAAAAAACAAGAAAGCATCTTCATGGAGATATCATGAAGAAAATACAACACATACAAAGATAAACATGGATTAAACATGCAAACATGTAAAGATGATACTTTGACATGAAAATGTGTGACACAAATGCAAGAAGATGACAAATAAAGTGCATGGAGATGATATGAACATGTTTGAACAAGAGGATGGATGTTGGGGTTGTCAAAATAGGATTTCTATTTCATGAGACTCCTTAAAACATAAGAAATTGTATAAACATACCTAAGACATGTCAAGGTGATCACTTAAACATGTAATGGATATGTGAATATGGAAGAAACATGGCAAAAGATGCATGAACAGAGGCTGTGTAATGATAAAAATGAAGTATAGTGAGTTTATACATCCCACAACATCAAGGTGTCAAGAAGGTTATCAAGATCCTAAGACTACCGCTACTAAGGCAACAAAGATGCATGAGAATATTAGAAGGGTCATGGCAACATGAAGGGCTCACTAAAATGAAATGGATGATCAAAACAGAAAATATATGGAACAAGGTAAAAAAAAAAAGCAAAAGCTTGAAGTCTCGTTATATTTTTAAAGCAATGACTTTAAACTCAGTTCCTTCCCTCTTTTTGCTATTATTTAGCAAGAAAATGGTGAAAGAAAGGAGCTTTCTGGTTATATGGTTGTTGATGGTTGTCTTTTAAGGATGAAAATGTGTGAAAAGTTGAGTTTTTAAAAGTGTTCTGGTGCTAGTTTTAGGGAGCTACAAGAATAAAGGTTGGTTAAGGGTGAAAAGCAATGGAATAACTTTTTTTGGTGAACTCTTTGAAGCTGGAGTTGCTAGAAAATTTGTGGGAATAGATGGAGAGTTTTTAGGATTGCTCGAGAGCTTTTTTTTTTAAGTTGAATGCTTTTTTTTGATATAGTTGGTAGTGTTCGCTCTTTTTTTTGTTTAGCCCCTCATTTTGGAAGATAATGCAAAGGGCAATTTTGATTTTTCTTTTGCACCAAGGGACATCTCCAGCTGCCATGCTTAGTTGACTCTCTTCTTATTAGTTCTGCCATGCTGGGCAAGGAGGCAGAAAGGCTGTGAAACCTACAACTTGAGATATGCTTGCCGCACCCTTTTACACCTATATATATATTATGAAAGTGACCTTTGTCATTAATTGTTTAGGCTCCAAAAATTTGTTTGAATCTACTAATAAACCTATAGTTGAGGTATGCAATCTTTTATGATAGTTTGTTGGTGCAGAAACATGTTTAAATCAAGTTTTCAAAGGTTGAAAAATGGCTCGAACTGGGCAAAAATACCTTGGTGTATCGATACAAAACATGTTGTATCGATACAAAAGGTACATTTTACTCCTGAGTATCGATACAATAAGTTGTGTATCAATACTAAGAGCAAAAAATGTTTCCAATCTTTTGATTTAAAGGCCGATATTGATACTCCTTGGATTTGTATCAATACTTATGCTTGTGTATCAATACATATTGCCAAAAATAATAACTTTAGCTACTGCCAAGGTCTGTATCGATACAAACATGCTAGGTATCGATACTACATGTGAAAATTCAAGTTTTTCGCACCGTAATGGCCTCGTATCAATACTTGCACCCTAAAATAACTTGTACTTACCTGTAGCTTCCCAATTTTCCTCAACTTGGTCATAAACAATGGGAAATTGATTTGTGTATTCATTTAAATAACCTTGGTGACACCAGCCTTTGATGTCTTGTTTTTACATTTTCTTTAATACGGCCTATAGGCATTTTAGATCTTCCCAAAATATTTTTCTGTCTGGCGCCATGTTACCTAATAGTGCCTGAGCACCTTTACCAATAGTCAACTTCAAACCTATGTGAGTGCTCTCTGATAATTGAGGCTAAACTATTAGCAATCTTTCTTTGATATAAGTAGTGTTGACTAACTCAAAGGATTAGAAAGAAGATTCAGGGATAACTTCATCAGGATCGAGATAAAGGGGCATTAGTCGAGGTAGCAGCAATTATATCTTCTTCCCCTCCAATACTGATAAATTTATTCTCGATGATGAATTTTAACTTTTGGTGTAGAGCTGATGGTACTGCCCCAGTAGAATGAATCCACGGCCTTCCCAACAGGTAGTTATATGATGAAGCAATCATAGGAAGTTAACTTTGTAAGTACATGGGTCGATGCCAAGTAGAATGGTGATGTTCCCAATAACATCTTGATAAGTTTCATCAAACACTCGCACAATAATATGACTATTTTGGATATGAGATGCATCAATAGGGAGCTTGTTCAAGCATGACAAGGGAATTACATTTAAAGTCGACCTGTTATCAATGAGCAGCTTGGGCAACGTGGTGTCTTTATAATATGTGGTGATATGGTGGGCCTTGTAATTTCCTCTTCCTCCATGCGAGATTTCATCATCGCTGAAAGATATGTAATTATTAGTGGTGATGTTGTTCACTAGGTGATCCAACTATCCTATAGAGATGTCAGGAGAGATATAGGCCTCATTCAGAACCTTAAAGAGGGCATTCCTGTGAGCTTTTGAATTCAATAGCAATGACAACACAGATATCTTGGTGGGTTGCTTGTTTAACTAAACGACAATGCTATATTCACTATCTTTGATACATTTAAGAATTTTATAGCTTCATTCTCACTCATTGGATCCTTAACAACTATCGAATCTGAGTTCTTGGTTATAGACTTCGGTGCTTGAGAAACAAGATTGGCATTCTCTTGCTTAGTGCTATTTTTTTATGCTGTCAGGGCATAACATCGATCGCTCCGAGTTAGGTGACTTACCCTTGAAAGGTCAATACTTGCTGCTTGCTAGCTAGATTCTTCGATGATTAAGGTTTTACTTTTATAGTTCCGAGGAACTGCCTTATCATCTTTATATAGGAAAGGAGATGAAAGTTGAATGATAATCTTTAGTGGAGGCTGAATGAGGTCAACTTTAACTGTCGATCGATTGTCATATAAAATCAATGACTTTCCAATCTTGTAACGGAGATTACCCTCTTCTTCTTCTAGTGCATTAATGAATGATGTTGCATTTGTCAACTTGGTATGTGGGGTTTGCTTTTCATCATAGAATTTGATGCTAACCTTATTCATCATCCTTTAAACCATTGTGCGAAACTCTTTGCATATTTGAAGAGTATGGCCATAAATAGTATGGAAGTCACAAAAGTTGGCAATCCTTTCCTCTGTCTTCTTGGTTGCGTTAAGTACCTTAGCTTGCACCAAGATTTACTAAACCAAATTCATTGCCATCCGAACTTCATTTATTTATTCAATAATGTTGTAGTTTTCTTCAACAATCATTTCCTTTAGGTCTAACTCAGTATGAGTTTGAGATGAACTGGCTTCAATGCTGAATTTTGATTACTTACTAGCCCCCGTCTTTCTTTTCCCTTTGTCTTTGGAAATACTTTTTCTTCTTAATTCATTCTTCATGGCCTCATCGATTCTTCCACAGAGTATAACCACATTCGCAAAGTTCTTTGAGATGCTTCTCGTTACCTTTTCGTAATAAGAGGCTTGCAATGTGCCAATGAATCTAACCATCATCTTTCTTTCTGTTAGTAAGAGATGAATCTGGGCAGCCTCCTCTATCCATCTTGCAGCGTACTACTTAAAACTTTCATTAACTCTTTTTCTCATGCCCATAAGAGACAAATAACTAGAATTTTGACCATCGATGGGTCTCCCCTCGTCAGTAGCATTGATAGATGGATCATCATGTCTATCCTACTCCTTATAGTACTTGATTTTAGACCGATCCATCATCCCTTAGACCATCTTCAAGAATGATGGACAATATTGCAATTCATGTTCTTGACTGTAATAGTAGCAAGATGTATCAACGGTATTTTTTCTTTGAGTTTTGTTATCTATTACTATTTTAATTTTCATGAAAGCCCGCTAGACCTTACTCATCAGGTTTTTGACTTCTACCATACTTCTTTTAATTTAACAGCCTTTTCCTTTGATTATCACATTTACTCTTGGTTTGACATGATTAGGAAGTGGGTTGGCCCCTACATTGGGTCTAGAACCTTGCTCAATCTTGATCATTCCTTTTTCTAGTATACCCTAAACCTTTCTTTTAAATAAAGTACAATTCTTAATAGAATGGCCTTACGCTTCCATGTGGCATTCACAATAAGTGTTCTCCTCATATAATTTAGGGTACGGTGGTGATCTTGTGTTTATGAATACTGGAGCCACTAGTTTGCCTACCAATAAGCGAGAGTAGATCTCTTTATACGAGTAAGGGAGTGTTTCAAAATGCTCCCTTTCTCAAGATGCTTATTGGTTATTTGAAGCTCACGCATTGTGCATATTGTAGGGATATGCATTCTGGGCTGCACTTTGTATGAGATTCGATGCAAAGTTGATTATAAAAGTGAAACCAGTAGCATGGATTGGTTGCAATGCTAATGAGTAAGGGGTAAGACCTATATTCAACCTACTTAGAAAGTACATAGGCAGTGCTGGATGCAAACTTTGATTAAACCTAGCATGATTCTTGCCTATAACATTCACTTCCTTCTCTTTACCTTTATTTACTATCTTTTTGATTGATCTAGATGCTTCCCCGATGGATATCCTAGCACTTTTGATGGCGTTCTTAATCATTCCACTTGATATAAACATATTAGTGAAATTTTTCATGGAGGTTTTTACTAGCCTTTCGTAGTAAGGAGCTCGTAAAGTGCCAACAAACATAACTGTCATTTCTTTTTTAGTTAGAGGAAGGTGAACTTGAGTTACCTCCCATTTCCATCTTTGAGCATACTGTCTAAAACTCTCAGAAGATTTCTTCTCTATGTTCATTAGAGAAAGATGATCTGAAACCTAATCAGACACATGCTTATACTATTCAAGGAATACACACACCAATTCTACCCATGTCTAAATTCTTCCACGATCGAGCCTTATGTACCATCGAAGGGCTGCCTTAGTCAGGCTGTCCTGGAAGTAATGAATCAATAGCTTCTCGTTCTCTTCGTGTCCTGCCATTTTATGACAGTACATGCTAAGATGGGCAGCATCGTTAGTGGTCCTATTGTATTTTTCAAGATCAGGTAGTTTAAACTTGGGCAAGATGACGAGGCTTGAAACTAGCCCTAATGACTTTGCGTCCATGAATCCAAATTTGTTACTTCCTTTCATAGCTCAAAGACATTTCTCTAATGAGTGATACTTGTCCAAGTCCTCATCATTTTCTGAGGGCCTCTTTGTTTTCTCTTACTCCATGTGCTCATCGAGGTCCCAGATTATAGGCCTTGATAGTGAAGAGTTCGTGCCTTAAAATCTTTGCATTAAATGGGATGCTATTGCAGGATTGATATAAATAAATGGCTGAGATTGTGGGATGTTCATCATCGGAGGGTGTTGCCCATGTAATGCCTCTTTTTGAGCATTAGTGGCCTCAATACCACCATTCAAATTGCTTTCATGATGGGTTAGTTCTTTTCCAGTCTTGATTGTGCTTATTTGCCCTTTTTTCTTCAATGCATTGGACAGTAATTTGGTTTGCTCAGTAATCTATGCTTGAAGTTCCTCATTTTTACGGAGTGCCTACTCTTAGGACTCTCTATACATAAATTTGAGTCTTTCGATGTGGGCCTGGTGATCATTTTCCATCATGTTTCAATGATTACGAGTGTTGTACCGATGGCGAATTATAGATTCCCATGTTTTGGATCACCTTTACTTTATATTATTTTTGGATTAGGCCTTTATGGCATGTTCATGCATATGTTTGATGCAATAAGGATGAATAAATAAAAACCATGAAAGGATTAGGTTAGTTATGCAAATGCAAAAAGGACAATTGGATAAAGGGACATCTCCACCAATAGCATATTTCATTAAAGCAACAAATGTCTTAATTACATGTGATTACATTCCAAAAAGCCCGACACTGTTATATTGCTTGATTACATGGTCCAAGAAGTACAATAACTCTTGCTCATGGGCTCCAATGGGCAAGATATTGCATGTCAAGGATCGAGCTACATCCATTATGTTCTCAACCTCTAATTGAGCTGCCTAGATCTGCTCTGTGAGACGACAATGATAGTCCTGATGGTTTTGGCATATGTGATCAACCATTTGAAGCTATTCTTGCTCCCGCTATTCAAAGGCTCTCACTAATGCGTTGACTCGGTCTTGGTGAGCTTGAAATGAATGCTTTAAGTCTTGGATTCTAAGTGCCAAAACTTTATTTTTGGCTTGGTTTGCTCTCAAATCCCAGACTCGAGCCTCTAACCATTATTCCTCCTTTGATAAGTTGAGGCAAGAGCTTAGGCTTTAACAAGCTTTTTTTTATTGGCCCTAGCAACTTCTCTCCATTGGTGTATTTCCTTTTCGAGAGCAGTAATTTTTGTCCTCCATTGGACCGACAACTTTTTAAGTTTTCTGGACTTGATTGCTTTATTAAGGGCCACATAGTCTCTTTGCAAGCTTTTGCGATCCTTCGTGAGGTAGTTTTCCTCCTTGACAGCCCTACTCATCTCATTGTCCCTGAGGTAGAGATCCATTTTTAATTGACTACTTTCCTCTTTTAATCGAGTAATATCCTTGGCAAAGGTTATCTTCTCTTGTTCAAACTCTCGCTTGAGCAATTCAACCTCAGAGGGAAATTCATCAACTAGCATTTATGATGTCCCAATACTAAACAAAGGCACGACTTCATTAATGTGACAGATCCTCCATTCGTCATATCTTAGGGTCATACTACTCTTTCTCTAATATCTCTCCATGCAAAAGGTTTGTTTCCATGCTTGAAAGGCTAGCTGGACTTTTGACTTGTAGTCAGGCTCACCATAATCGAAATTCTATAACTCTAAGTCTTGGATGAAGGGGTTGAATTGATGGCATTGGCATTATTAAAGAGCTAAAAGAAAGGCGTAGCTAGTACTTCCCCATAATCCCATGAGCAGTACACAGCTGTAATCTCTGCACCGGTATATGACTATTTATGGGAAAAACCAAGAGGCCTTCCATGTTACCTTCTTCCCTTTGAGGTTCCAAAATTTTTGGACCCATTGCTCCTCAGATTTATCTTAAGGCCATTCCTTCTCAAGTACCTTATAGATAGCGCTAAAGCTAGGTAAGAAGCAACATAACATCCTACTTTCTTCAGGGCTAAAGTGACTGACGAGCCCAATAGGAAGGAGCGGTGCATATATGATGAATCAGCCCATTCCCATTTTCTTACAAAAATTAAGAGCTCGAATAGTTTCAGTAAGGATGGCCAGTGCATGATTGATGTTGTAGCACAATTGAGAAAAGACATCTGCTACTTTAGCTTCAACATAGCCTTATGTCTTTAGGAATATAAATAGACCATATATTGCCAAAGTGTAAATATCTTGGATTTTTCAGATGTCAGTGATATTCATCAATGCTTCTTTCAAACTAGCACATGAGATGCATTCACTATTCCCCTTTATTTCGATATGACTCTCAATCCAAGACCCCATTGCCCTAAAGATTTAAGCTATTTTTTTCGTGAAGATTAAAGTATTCAATGCTTTGCAGTATATCCTATCGACCTTTGTTTTCTCAATGTTGAGTAATGCAGTGTATTCATCAACTGTGGGGACCAAGTCTTCATGATTGAAAGTGAAACACTGATACGCTGGATTCCAAAACTAAGAGGCCACTTACAACAAATTGACATCTAAGTGAACTTGGAGTAGAAGAGCAATATCTCCATATCTCTTTGTGAATGACTTCCTTTTAGTACTATCCTAATTAGTCTATATGATCCTCAGATCTTGCCAATCATTTTGATGGTACCCTATCTTGATCCTTTCATACACACTGAGGCATGCCCTAATTTTAGAACATCCCCATCTTTATGCTATCGGTGCTCTGACCATGCTCTATCTTTTTCAAAAGGCTTTAGTTCTGAAGTGGACTATTATTCCATGACAGATGCCCTTTGGTGAACACTGATCCTTAGAGCCAATTGTCCCATGATGACAGTATTTATGATGGAATGATGCATGGTAAAAAGAAAAGCAAAAAGAGAACGAGTTAGTAAGCAACAGGTAAAAGATAAAGAAACGAAAGAATAGCAGCGAAAGTGTATCACAAAATTTGCCCTGAAAATAGGTGGTATGATGCCTAGGGTAAACATGATGAATAGTGTTGAGGCATTAAACGAGCAACATACCAGCATGTCCATATTAAAATTGCCTTTTCACAAAGTAACATGATACCTTACTAGGAATAAGATTGACCATCTAAACGGTGATGTTCGTTCATCACTATTTTTATGTTGAACGCAGGCTAAGCCCTTGTTTGGGCAACATAATGGCTTATCTTGGTCAGATACGACAATGGCATTGTAGGTAATGGCAATCACTTGTCCTTACCCACTTATTAAATAAGATTTGCCATGGAAATGTCCTAAATGAATGATCATGAAAATAAAAAGAAAAATATGAGTGACAACATTCACCAATTATTGCCTGTCTAACCAATGGTATGTAGGAGTAAAGGTAAAAAAGGTTTCCCGAGTGACCATAGTCTTTGTTTACTGTAGCAGCATCCGGCATGGTTTGACATGGTTTTGCTTATAGGGTTCACTACATGGGTTTAAATTAATGCCTATTTTGGTATCTGAATCACTCTTTCATCTGATAAGAACAGCCAAAGCACCCTGATCCTAGGCCCATCGTGAGTTTGGCAAAATGGGTTCGATTTGATGGATGTATTTTCGTATGCAAGTGCGGAGGGGTACTCACAAGAGACATAAGTAGTTTACATCTCAAAAGGTCTTACAATGCCTATCCAGAAGGTTACTCACGAAGGCGGATGACTCACTTCCTCCTAATAATTAGGATACTAACCACACCATGGTATATGGTAGGAATCTAGTACAAATGCAAGTACATGGTGTGTGTGAGGGAAACAATCAAACCTTTTTGTTTCACTCCCATATTACCATAGTTATTCAAATCAATATTTATTTGGGCATGAATAATCCCTAACAATCACAATACAAAAACATAAACAATAGAGATTAGTAGGCAAAAAATAAAAAAGAATTATATCTAAATAATTATGGAGACCAAAAAACTAACAACCGAGTGAGAAGAAGCTAGTTATAGGTCTAACTCTCTAAAATAGTCCCAAGTGGAGTCGCCAAGCTGTCGCCACTTGCCCGGCCTTTAAAACTTCAGATGATCCAAAAGGCATAGTGTACTTGACTTAAAAATAAATGATGGTTAGTTATGGTCGAGCCTTTGAGCTATCCCTTGATTGGGATGTGGATTAGGCGTGATGATATGAAGAGGCAAGGACCGTTAGACGAGTCACTCATCCAACTAGACTCGGATGGTCACCATGAAATGGCCATAAACTTAGAGTCGCCATCGATCATTTTAGGCTAGGCAAGATTGGACGCCCATTGAAAACAATATCACGAGTTACAAAACTCAAAACACTGATTTCGAGGTCTACGAAGTCAGAGATTAGTTGGTTTGGCTTAGGAGTTGGTTACGTGCAAGGAAGGACTAGCATTCCCACAATGCCTGAAATCGATACCTACTAACTATATCTCACTTTAGTCTCAGTTAAATTAGTTTCATTTGGTCTCTATTTAGATATAATCCTCTTTAATGCATGAAGTTTTGGAAAATATGAATCCAGGGTTTTTTTATTAAGAAAAATTATATCACCTATGTGCCTCGAAGATGTGGGGAACATAGGGATTTTTTTATGAAAACGATGTTTGGATTGGATTTTAAAATTGGATGTTTCATATTAGGCACTAGAGAGATACCAAGACGAAACATCACCTTGTAAATTTCATTAGAAAATGAATTTTAAATATGAATGCATGATAAAATGACAAAAGGAAACAAGTCAGTGAGGTAAAAAATGAGAAATATAAGAATATCATAAATAAGTAATCACAAACAAAAGAACATAAAAAAAGAGGGGCGATCAAAATGTATCTCATGATTGCCTTCGATTATAGAAGAATAACCTGGATGATAATTTTAGAGACCAGTCTAGATTCAGTAGTGATTTGAAGAACAAAGATAATTTTTATCAAAACAGTTTAGGGCATCTGGAAAAGAGAAAGTTTAAGTTTTTGAGGTAAAAGTAGGCTTAGAGTATCCCCTTAGAGAAATAGGGGTGGAGTGTCCCTTAAAAATAGAGTTAAGAAAATAGTTAGGAATAAAGAAAAAAGTTTTTATTATTTATTTTTTTTAAAAATGGGGTTGGAGTATCCCCAAAGTTAGGAAAACATTTAAGAACAAGGGAAATTTTAATCTTTGATTTAAAAAATAGGGTTGCAGTATCCTTTTTGAGTAGTGGAGTTTGAGTATCTCCATTACCAAAAATTTTAATACGAAATCCTATTTTATCATATTTTAACCTTGATCCAAGTCAAAAGGGGTTGGTGTTGTGAGGGAGACTAAACGGGTGCATTTCGAGACATTCGAATGCCTCGATAAAAGGAGCTTAAAAAATTAGGTTAAAAATAGGGGGCAACATCATGTCATCTCTATTCCAGTTTTTTTTGGGTGTATTCGAAGACTTTAGAGGCTAGAAGAGGTATTTTTGGAAAGGTAACTCAACAAGGTTTGATATAAAAATGTTCCAAATATTCTAGAAAATCATTTTCTAGGCGGAATAAATTTTTGAACTTAGGTTGATCTCAGCACTGGTAGCATGTACAATTAAAAGGGCATGATGGATTTTGAAAAATCATTGTAAGCTTATCGGGGATTGTTCGATCATAGATAATGCCTTTCTGGAAATGGAGTTTTGTGAACTTTTTGGAAAAAATATTTGAAAATTTCGTAAAAATCAATCATGGGCCATAATGGCCCTAAACATAATGTTACATGCTGGTTCAAGGGGTTTCAGGCAGCAAAGGTTCAAAAAAACATAACTCCCTCATCTGGGATGATCCGAGGGCCAATAAGACATCGTCAGACAGGTAATTCGATGCCCTTTAAAGAAAAAATATTAGAAAAATCAAAGGAAATATTTTTTGAAAATGATTTTTCAACTTCGTACTATAGTGCTGCTAGAGCCAAAACAGGGGGATTATTCGATGTTGCAATTTTTTTAAGATAGACTTAGGTCTAGGATGTCTGAACGTCCACAACAGAAAATAAGATAGGCTTCATAAGTTTATTCCATAATCTTGGAGTAGTTTAGGATGATGGAACAACCTGTTGACCATGTCACCAAAAGGAACACGAGGCTCAAGATCACAGATTAATACTAAAAAGGATTTTCTTTTTTCTTTGAAAAATGAACTTATCTCACCATGATTCTAGATCTGAAAATGTGATTTGTCCCTAAGATTGGGATACCAATTTGATGAAAACATTGCTACTCTTCATCTACTAAATGTAACATGAACTTAACTTGGAGATTTTTTTTTTTATAAATCAGTTTGTAATAAACAAGCAAGCATCTTAATGGAGATATCATGAACAAAATTCAGCACATACAAGGATAAACATGGATTAAACATGCAAACATGTAAAAATGATATTTTAACATGAAAATGTGTGACACAAATGCAAGAAAATGGCAAATACATTGCATGGAGACAATATGAACATGTTTGAACAAGGGGATGGATGCTGGAGTGTCAAGACAAGATTTCTATTTCATGAGACTCCTTAAAACACAAGAAAATGTTTGAACATGCCTAAGACATGTCAAGGTGACCACTTAAATGTGTAATGGATATGTGAATAAGGAAGAAACAAGGCAAAAGATGCATGAACAAAGGCTGTGTAATAATAAAAATAAAGTATGGTGAGTTTATACATCCCATAACATCAAGGTGTCAAAAAGGTCATCAAGATCCTAAGACTACCGCAACCAAGATAACAAAAATGCATGAGAGTATTAGGAGGGTCATGGCAACATGAAGGCTCATTGAAATGAAATGGATGATCAAAATGGAAAATATATGGAACAAGGTAAAAAAAATACCAACAAAAGCTTAAAGTTTCCTCATCTTTTTTTAAAGCAGTGACTTTAAACTCAGTTATTTCCCTCTTTTTGCTATTATTTAGCAAGAAAAAGGTGAAGTAAAGGAGCTTTCTGGTAATGTGGTTGCTAATGGGGTGTTTTACGGATGAAAATGTGTGAAAGGTTGAGTTTTTAAAGATGTTCTGGTGATGGTTGTAGGGAGCTACGGGTATGGAGGTTAGTTGAGGGTGAAAAGTAATGGAACAATGTTTTTGGTCAACCTTTTAGAGCTAGAATTGTTGGAAAATTTATGGGAATAGATGGAGAGTTTTTTAGGATTGTTGGAGAGCTTTTTTTGACAGCTGAAAGTTTTTTTTATATAGCTGGAAGTGTTCACTCTTTTTTTTGTTCAGCCCCTTCTTTTAAAAAACAATGCAAAAGGCATTTTTGATTTTTTTTCTTCTGTACCAGGGGACATCTCCAGCTGTCATGCTCAGTTGACACTTTTCTTATTGGTTCTACCATGCATGGTAAGAAGGCAGAAAAGCTGTGAAAGCCTACAACTAGAGATATGCTTGCCATACCTTCTTACACCCATATATCTTATGAAAGTGACCTTTGTCATTAATTGTTTGGGCTCCAAAAATTTGTTTGAATCCATTAATGAACCCATAGTTGAGGTTTGCAATGTTTTATGATAGTTCCTTGGTGCAAAAAAGCATGTTTAAATTGGGTTTTCAAAGGCTGAAAAATGGTTCAAACTGGGCAAAAAGGCCTTGGTGTATCGATACAAAACATGTTGTATCAATACACAAGGTACTTTTTACTCCTAAGTATTGATACAATGAGTTCTATATCGATACTAAGAGCAAAAAATGTTTCCAGTCTCGAGACTTAGAGGCCAGTACCTATACTTGATGGATTTATATCGATACATTTTGCCAAAAATCGTAACTTTAGCTAATGCCAAAGTCTGTATCGATGCAAACATGCCAGGTATCAATACCAAACCCTCTTGTATCAGTAATACATGTGAAAATTCAAGTTTTTTCCACTGTAAAGGCCTCATATCAATACTTGCACCCTAATATAATTTATACGTACCTGTGGCTTCCCAATTTACCTCAACTTGGTCACAAACAATGGGAAATTATTTTGTGTTTTCATTTGAATAACCTTGGTGACACCATGAAAAGTGGCCATTGATGCCTCATTTTTACATTTTCTTTAATACGGCCCATAGGCATTTTAGACCTTCCCAAAAAAATTTTTTTGCCTAGTGTCGTGTCACCTAATAGTGCCTGGCACCACAGCGCCCATAGTCTTCCCCCAGCTTTTATTGCTATTTTTTTATTTTATAATCTTTTACTTAATTCCTAGGATGCTAAAAACTGGTTCGGATAAAATGAGGTGTCTACAATTACTACGTGCAAGTCCTTCCTTACAGATACATAAGGAAGTCTTACTATTTCAATGTTTACTATTTTTGCTGCATTTATGTTTATGTTTTGATGATTTTGAATTTCAACACATGCATAAGGCCAGACTTCACTGAGGAAAAGCTCCTTGCAAGTGGTATCAGAGTCTATAGGTTGTGGATTACATGTACTAAGCATAGGCTAAATCTTGGTATTTGTCATTCATATGTCACATGTATAGAACCATAAAGTTTTGAGCCATAGAAACTTTGTAAAATAATTTTTATAAATTTTCCTAATTCTAGATAGCATGCTTAAAATGTCAATTGATCATTGATAAAAGGTTTAATAATTAACAAAAATTAGTTTTTATTGATTTAAATCAATTACATGTTGAATTAATGAAACTCAGAGGCTTATTCCTTAGAATTAACGATTTCACTAAGGAAATTTCTTAATGATTTTTTATTGTAAAAATTCATTTTTATGATTTGATTTTATTATATTAAACTTATAAAATTTAATTTTAATTTATTTATATATGATTTAAAATAATGAAACATAATTTCGAATTTTCTTGGTGAAATCGCATGACATGGTGTTGTTAGCTCAACTTCAATGTGTTCTTGCACCTAATGCACCTTGAAATCTTTATGGAAAAGTTCCATACATTTGCTGCACTTTAAGACAGTAACTTAATCAAAGAATATATGATTCTTGAATGGATTATGGCTGCTAAAAATTTAAGGCATGTTGTTGCCACATCCATGGAAGGTATTTCATGGAAAATCATGATATACATGGCAATTTATTGCCATTGAGTTTGCTACTTTGGTTCAAACTTTTGCAGCATCTTGAATGAATTTCCAGCATCTAAAATAAGTATTTAAACATCCCTCAAAGGTGTGGACATCTTGTTTTAATCCTAGGGCTTACAGCAAGGTGATGCCATTTCTTGGGTTTTCTTAAAACTTATGATTAAGAGGCAAGAGGTTGGCATCTTGAATGCAGCCTTGGATCATTTCTTGGCAGCATCTAATCTGATTTTCCAACACTTGAAACAGCCCTAAAGCATCAGTTAAAGGTGCCAGTCAAAGGCTATTGGCATGGCTAAAAAGATTGCCTAAATTAAGGGCATTACTTGTTAGAGTCCTACTACCATTGGAACAACTTCTTAAAATTAGGGATTAGATTCCTTAAATTATGAAAAGAGCTTAAGTTGGATTATATAAATAGTTATCTAATAGAACTTGGTTCTAAAAGTTAAGAATATTGAAAAACTATTAATTCAACTAGGATTCTTTAAATAAACATGTTTTAAAAGAATCAAGATTTAGAAACTTGTTTTTCTTAAATTATTTAGTTAAATAGGTTACTTTAATTTTGATTCTTTAAATATGTTAATTTTTGAAACCTAATTTAAGCATGCAAATAAAAGCATTTGTCTTTTTTGAGACAAATCACCTAAAAGTTAGGTAAATGTCCAATTTAAGATTAGTTAAATCACTATGGTCGATTCTTATAGATGCTATGTTGAATGTTATAAATTTGTTTATACATGCATTGTATACATGTGAGTACCATGTGTTATTAGTTATACATTATTATTATGCTATAATTGTTTAAGCATGAAGGATGGTTATGGACTTAGACCTTAGTTTGACTAGGTTATGAATGGCTAATTTTATTTATTTTGCTATTTGATTTTAAATAGGATCTGCAAACCCTACCTTATCTCCTCATTATCCAGGGTTGTAAAATATTTTTCTCACCTTACTCCCCTTGAATGTAACTTAAGGTTTCTTCAAACTCATTTAATTATTACATGTTAGAGATCTAGGATTAAGTCAGTATTGAATAATCTACGTACTCCATGATGCAAAAGAGATAGCGCTAAGATAAAGTCTAAAGAGATTAACATGAAGATTTATCTGAATGCAAATGGTATTCCTAAGGAATTGACCACCTAGTTTTCGAATGGCTCAAGGAAACTAGTTTATATGAAAGTCCATAATCATCGTAGTAGATTGCATGTAATAGATTTATTTTATGTTGATATATATGTGATATGTATGCACTTAAAATAAATGCCTATGAAATGCAATCAAAAATGAATCAGTAAGACTTAAATAATCAATTAAAAGAAATCCCTTGCAAAATATTGAGTCCCTGCCTTAGCATGATTAGATGCCTTCCATTCATTTATAACAAGATGCCCAAGTTCCAACTGCAAGGATTTGTTAGGCTATCCCCAAGGTCTCTTATACTCGAACTACTTGAGTTATAATTAATGGGTCTTACTCAACTAAAACCATGTTGTCTTGATGCTTACAAACTTGACTCCATGATATTAAAGGCAATGGTTTGGTGAAATACATATGATGTATTTATGTAAAAGGTTATTACCTAACTGATATAGGAGTTGTATAGAGATACAATTGGTAAGCTAAGTTACTTAATTAGTTCTGACATGGCTTATTGGCTATCCCCAAGGTTATGTAGAAATGAAAAGGGTCCTAACTTATTAGTAGGGTTCAAATGTAGAGGGCTATAATTAGGCAAAAATAATAAGGAGCAATCATTCTAGTTTTAAAACCTGATTGAATGATTATCTTATGTGTGTTATTGACATTAAATATATTCTAAAATTCATATAAGATATAAACAAGAAGTATGATTTTAATCTATCACTACATAGCATATTGGATGTTAAAAAGTTGATTGGGCTGAATTTCAATGATTAGCTCTGCAATGTTAAAAACATTTTAACACAAGAACATAAGGCTTATGTCTTTTAGTGAGCCCATACTCGATGAGCCTAGACCTGATGCCTCTCAAGAAGAGATAGATGCCTATCGAGTTTATAAAGATGATCTTATGTAGGCCACAAGTGTGATGACAGCTAGCATGGCACCAGATCTCTGGAAGCAACATAAGGACATGGAAGCTCTAGACGTCATCCTAAACCTTAGAGAACTATTCGATAAAGAAAAGCACACTGACATTTTTTCCAGGATTGTTAAACATGTTGTTTAGTTTTTGCCTTAGTTGGGTCGGTCTATAGATAATGAGTCAACCATTGATCTAGTTTTTTCCTTTCTACTTTAAAGTTTTTCATAATTTGTATTAAACTTCAACATGAATCACCTAGAGACATTCTTTCCAGGATTGTTAAACATGTTGTCTACAACAAAAAAAAGTCTCTCACCATTGAAAAGATTGTCCACTCAATTACTTTTACTTCTACTTCTAAGAAAATCCAGAAAAAAGAGAGCAAAAAAATGAAAAAAGGATGGATTAAAGAGTTTGAAACTATCTAGTAGAGCAAAGGCTAAGGATGGTATTAATAAGGGTACATGTCACCATTGCAGAAAACTTGGTCATTGGAAGAGAAACTACAAAAGTACCTTGAATCGATCAAGGATAAAAAGCAAAAGGAAGTTTCTACCTTAGGTATAAATTCAAAAATTCATTTACTTTCCTTTAATTTATGATATGTGAATAGTGGTGTTATATATGTTTGACATATTATAGGGACAAATGATAAAGACAAGTAGAAGGATAAATGAAGATAGACCATTAGAGAAGAAGGCAACCTGGATGATATAAATCAGGCTTATGCTTATATGTATGGAAGTTATTGAAAACTTTCATCTTATGATTTATTTTTTTAAACATTGCATGCTTATCTTAGATTTATGGATCGCTTTTGGAAAATTTTTTATTTTAGGAAAATGTTTTGTACTTATATCTTTTTGCTTTAATTTCCTTTATTTAATAAATCTTAGTAGAATTGTTCTACATAATAGTCTATTAAATTATACCAATTGATTGAATTAAGCCCAACTAATTTAAATTCGAATCTTGTTAAAATTGAATTCCATGAAAAAGGTCTTACACATACTATACTTAGTGGGAGCATTCATGAATTGTTAAAAGTTAATATTCATGAATATGTAAGACTTAATGGGAGCAATCATGGGATATTAAAAGTTAATATAAATGAGCAAGTGACAAGCTTAAGTTATAAATATTTGGATGTAATTTTGAAAAGAGTTCTAGACTAGAAAGATTACATATTTATATCCAAGATATATAAAAGAAATCATTTCATCAGAGGTTCTTAAAAATGATCTAATTTTGAATCTAGCTACCAAGCTAATTGAATTAATTCCAATAGTTGCAAGACAATTGAGCTATATGATTGGAATCAAGGTCTCAAATAGTTTTATAACTTGATAATACAGATTATCATAGATAAATTAACATATTCTCTAATAAAAAGACACTAAGAATAATACGATTATTTTAAGTGCAAGTGGGAGATGTTGCGGATGCCCTTGAACCAATTGAACTAGTCATGGGATACGTAGTCAAATAACATCTTATATGTTACTAAGCTTGGGTAACATAGGTTCTTTTTCATTTTAGTGGCATGATTGACACTCATGCAAACACTAATTGGATGTAGCCCTTGAAACACAATGGCCTTGCAAAGTTAGTAAACCATTACAATGATGAAATTCATATGCATTAAACCATGTTTCTAAAAATGTTCCTAATCATTATATTGTCAAGATGGGTCATTAACAAAGCATAAAGACTACTATATGCTAAGTCTTCATGCATTGGATACGTGCAACCTTTTAATCTTATAGAGGTTAAAGTATATGGATATTTGGGGATAGCATATGGGTGCTTGTTTGGGGGAAATAAGTTCACTAAACACGTCCCGAATGAGAACTCCATTTGGTATAAGTCACTGAAGTGTCCATGGAATGTGTTCTCATGTGCCAGTCATGCATAATAGTCCTTAGACTTCTGATACCAAGTCATCTCATATAAGGAGTGTTATGCTTTGATTCTATCATGAATGGGTCCATAATAGATGGACACGTATGGTAGGGTGGTTTGCATATAGCATGAACCATATGGTAGATGAATCAATGATCCAAAGTTGATTCACCATTATAGAAATCCCATTTTATCTAGGCCAACCTTCAAGGTATTAGAAGTCATCATATGAGACACCATCAGGGTTACTTAAAAGAGCATGGATTAGTTTTCCATCATTCCTACTGAAATAAGGTATTTGAGCCAAAACTATGGAACATCCACTTTTTTTCATATATGTATCAATACAAGGCCTTAGTGTATCAATATAGATTTCCATGCGATCAAAATTAAAAAACACACTGCTTGTATCAATACAAGGGAACATGTATTGATATAAATGCCTAATGTATTGATACATTAGCATTTGTATCAATACAGAGTTATGTGAAAGCAAAAATCATAATTTTTGGCCAATAGACAAGTATGTGTATCATTACATAGCTTTACATATCCATACATTCTTTAATGTATCGATACTCTGTGCAAATTTATTTATATATTTATACAAAACTCTTTGTTTCGATACACATGGCAAAATTTGTCTCATTCATGCCATTTTCACCCTTTTTGCAACATAACATCAAAACATGAATTTGGTCATGACATTGGCCTTACAAATCATCCACAATAAGACATGACTTCATACAAATCATTCAGATTATATTTTTGGACTTTAAACATTAGATTGATGCATTTTGGAAAGGTCTGTTAAGCTTGACATCAGGGCATTTCATGAGAAAATCTCATTTGGTGAAGGAAAAAAATTAGATTATTCATTTAATCAACTAATGCAAGGTTTGTATTCCTTACAAGAATCAAGATCAATCAATCAAAAGCTGAAAGGTTTTGCATTGGTATAATGAGTCATCATGTTGTATATTCCAAAAATCCTATATGCCCCTTTTGCTAGGTCATTTTAATGGCTAAAATCCACCATTATATAATTCAATTTTTTTACTCAACTAAGATGATGTTACACCATATTTTTACATCAACCATCCAAAGAAAACCTTTGAGCTCTCCTAAAAATATTATTCCCATAGCTTTCTTTCCATCTTTCTGAAAACCCTTTTTAAAACCTCTTATTTCCCTCATCTCTACCCTAAAAACTATCCTCCGTAGACCCCGTAATCAAAAGCTCTATTTTTTACATTCTTTTCTTGCTAATCCATAGCAAAGAAAAGGAAGAAAATAAGCTAAAAGTTGCTGGCTTGCTATTTAAACATAAAGTTAGGAGTTTAAATTTTTTTTGGGTATATTTTTCTCCTCTTCACCATTTTTATTTTTTGTTTTTTTTTTCTATCATCATCTTGGTGAACCTCAATATTTCTATGACCCTATTAAGGATTCCATGCATTATTTTGGCTTTGTTTGTGGTAACCTTAGGATTTTGATGACTTTCTTGATGCCTTTATGTTATTTTGATGATCTAAAATGCCATATCTATTATTGACATTAAAACAGCCCATGTTTATGCATTTTTGCAATGTTTCTTTTTCTTTTCTACATGATCATTTCATGTGTAAATGCTTATCCTAGCTTGTTTCTATCTAGACCATGTATTTTGTTATATTTTTCACTAGGATTTCCTTGTTAAATGAATGGATAATTTGTTTTGAATGTTTACTCATGTTCAATATCTTCACTTAGTTTAGTTCATCACATGTTTGTTAAAATGCCTTTATGATGCTTGCAAAAATTTGTTTTCAAAGAAAACCTCAAGTTAAGTCCATGGTACCCTGAATCAAAGGGATTATCATGGATTTAATGTTTTCAAAAAATTAATTCACCAACCTTAGGGATATATCAAGCACAAGTGTTTTGATTCACCTCATTGGACCAAATAGATTCCGATATTAATCCAAAATCAAATATATTTTCAATTGTTTAGTCTAAGCCTTGTTTCAAGCCTATATGACTAATGGCATGGATATTGAATGGTTAACAACCTATCTTTAGGAATTGGATTGGTCCATTATTCCCCTGTCATGGACCTCAATGATTGGACATTAGCATGTCTGACTCCTTTATACATGACCATAAAAGTCTTAACGTGAAAAAACCCTTGTTTCATACTAGCAGCACAGTGATCCAGATTTGAAAAATTATTTTTAGACTCCAAATGACTTTTCTAAATTTTTTGACATTTTTTATTAACATAGCTTCGAATTACCTTTCGAATGGTACTTTGTTTGCCCCAAGATTATTCTAAATGTAAGAGTTATGATTTTTTGAACCTTTACTATTTAGAACACTTAAAATCAGTGATTCGTATTTTGTTTTGGCAATTCTAACCCATCAAACAATTTTCCTAGATTTTTTAAATATTTTTCCTGAAGTGTTCATAAAATTCTATTTTTGAAAAAGTATCATTTGTGATTTAACATTCTAAATGAGTCTGAGGCGATTTTCAAAATTCACAACCTTCTTTCCTTGCATTTGCTGTCAGCTCTAGCTCAAACCTGATTTCAAAAATTAATTCCACCTAGAAACCAATTGTCCAGGATCTTTGGAATATTTTTACATTCATCCTTATGGAGTTACCTTTCCAATGGTATCTTGTTTTTGACTAGAAAGTTTTGGACCAATCCAAAATAAATTTTCCTAGACCACCTCTTTAAGTCATTCAAATGACTTGAAATGCCTCCTATTATTTCCCTATGGAGTCATGCATCATGACATCAGTTCCGTTAGGTTCAGATCAAGATCCTAACACTTTTTAAAATTAATTTTCTTCATCTGTTTAAAATATCAGGTTTTAATTCTAAGATCTATTTTCCTTAAAATATATTAAAAATTTTGACTTTCAAAAATTACTTAAAATCTTTTGTTCCAAGGGGATACTCTAACCTTGCTTTCTAAAACCTCATTTTCTCTAAGGGGATACTCTAATCTTGTTTTTCAATCGTACATCACAAATCTAAGTTTGCTCTTCCCTGGATTCTTTGGACCTTTTTTCAAACATTTTATGCCTAAGTCATCCATCGAATCCAAGCCTGTCTCAAAATTGCCAATTTAGTTATTCTTCAATAACTGAGGTCAATTACGAGATACATCTCAAACGTCCCACCTTTTTTATGTCTTTCTTTTATGCTTTACAAACATGTTTCCTTTTTCCATGATGATTTTACATTCGTGATTTTAAAATCAAATTTCATAAAATCCATGGCAATGTTCTACGTCAGTATCCCTTCAATGCTTAACATAGAGTATTATTTTCTAAATCAATTCAAATCTCATTTTATTGGAACCTCTATGTTTCTTCTCTCTCTTATGTTACATTCAGAGATTAAACTTTTACCATGAAAATCTAGATTTTATATTTAACATTTTGAATTTATAAGAAGAAGATTACACATAAATAATGATCACATAAAAAACTAAGGAAAACTGAAGCTTTGAAAATTTATGGCTTAGTGGTACCAATTTTAGGCATCTTAAGGTGCTAATCCTTCCTCACATTTAACCAACTCCTAAACCTCTTTAAAATGAACTTTGGTCTACACAGTCTGTAAAATCAAAGTTTTAAGTTTGTAACTCGGAGTTGCCAATTTTAATAGGTATCTAGTCATACCTAGCCCAAAATGATTGGTGGTAACATAGTCATAGTCATTTCGTAATAGCCATCCATGATCAATTGGATAAGCGATTCATCCAACAATCATTCCCTTGACTTTCACTCCATCACGCCTAATCCAAATCCCAATCAAAGGATGTCCCGAAGGCAAGCCCCATCCCTTTACCTTTTCTTTTATTCTTAAGTCGTAACTTGTCATGCAAAGGGCATGTCATAATAGCTTGATAACTCCAGTAGGGAATTTATTTAGAGAGTCAACCTTGTAACTAGCTAAATTTTATCAGATTCTTAGTTTCCCTCGATTTTAGTCATTATTTATATGTAATTCCCTTTCTTCATCTTCTTTGTGCATAATATTTATTTTTCTATCATTCTTTTTGTTTGTGTGTTTCTCATCATTACTAGGGTTCTTGTTTGCCTGAAAATGACTATGATAGTTTTATTATAATGGTAATAAGGAGTAAAATGAAAAAGTTTGATTGTTTCCTAGACACACAGTGCGCACATATATCCTTATTGGTGTCTTGGCCATACATTTCCTGGAGAGAGAATAGCACCTTCATTAGGTGGAAGTGAGCTAATTGTCCTCTATGGTATCTCTTCTTTACTTGTAGGCTAGCAATATCTTTTGAGGTGTAAAGTACCTATACTCTCGTGATATTCTTTTCACCTGTATGAGCGTAACGAACTCATCCACGGAATCAAAGCTATTCTGCCAAGCTTGTAATGGGGCCTAGGATCAAGGTACCTCGACTGTCTTTACTGATTGGAGGAAGGATTCGAAACCCATTAGAGTCAGCTTAACCCTATATAGTCAGCCATAAAAGCTAAAACCATGTTAAGCCAAGGTATTACTAAATCGACCTGAAGAATAAGACACACAGGGGAAACATTTTTTACCTATTACTCTTCTTTATATTTCTTTGTTACATTATGATGATGAACAAACATTTTTGCCAATGCCTTCTCTTCTGCCCTTGATCATGTTATCAGTTGTAGGCATTAAATGCTTAAGGGTAGATATGGCAATTACATGTATCATGACAAGCTAAGTACACACAAATGACAAAATGGCATGCATAGGTTAAAACATTCTTATTGAGGTGATACAATACCTCTTAAGGACAAAACTAGCGGTTAGGTACTGATGTTCATTCATCACCATTTAATGGTGGGTATGCATTAGGACATCTTTCAGGCAGCAAAATAGTTTATTTGGGTTAGATATGACCCTTTTCAAGGTGATATAAAGCCGTAGACGGGATTGTAAGTGACAATATTTATTTGCCACCACTTACTTATCAACAAAGGTTAGTCCCCATTAGGATGGCATAACAACATGTCTCAACAAAGAAATAAGACACAGGATATCTCTTAGGGCATGAAATGACAAACATGGGTGACAACATTCATTACTATAGCCTACATAATTATGGTACATAAGAATAAAGTTAAGAAGTGTTTTTGTGGGTGTTTTTATTCTCTAGGATTATGAGCGATGACATTCATTTGCCACCACTTACTTATTGACAAAGGTTAGCCACCATTTGGATAGCATAATGGTGTGCCTTGACAAAGAAATAAGATGTAAAATGTTTCTTAGGGCATAAAATGACAAACATGGGGGACAATGTTCATTCACTATCACCTACATAATTATGGTACATAAGAGTAAAAGTAAGAAATGTTTCCCTAAGTGTTCTTATTCCGTAAGTCATTCTAGAAGCATCTTGGTATGGTTTAACATGGGTTGGCTCATAGGGTTCACTATATGACATTTGAATTAACATCTAAATCGATATTTGTTTTGCTCTTCTGTCCAGTAAGGATAGCCAAGGCATTTCGATCCTAGGGCTATTGCATATTTAGTAGAAAAAGTTTGATTCAATAGATGTATTCCCTTAAGCAAATGCAGAAGGTTACTCACAAGAGTCATAGGTAATATATATCCCAGAACTTCTTTGTATGCTATGTAGAGCAATACTCACAAAAGTGGATAACTCACTTCCTCTTGACGTTTGGACCATAATCTCTCACCATGAGCTTGGTGAAAACCTATTGAAAATGCAAATCACAGTGTATGTCAGGGAAACAAATCAAACCTTTTGTTCACCTTTTATTACCACTTATCAAATCGATGTATACTCAAGAAAAGAACAACCTCTAGCAACCGCAAGATAAAAAATTATGACAAATAAAATATTAGTAGACAAAATTGGAAGAGGATTATAGTTAAATAATGACCAAAAACCTAGAAAACCAAGAACCTAGGAAGATATGACTAGTTGTAGGCTTTACTCTCTAAATTTGTCCCCAATGAAATCAACATGCTGTCATAACATGCCCCCTAAAATCTTGTGAAGTGGGAAACATGCCATGACTTAAAATATAAATAGAATGATAAAATTTTCGACAAGGAGATGTCTTTTTTTATGAAATCTCTTTCTTTTTAACATGATGGGAGCGAGAAACTATAGATTCTTGATCCTTGATCATGGGAGGAAATAGTCAGATGAATCACTTACCAACTAGTCTTGGGTGGCCACCATGAAGTGGCCATCATTTAGAATCGCAATTGATTATTTAGGCTAAGCATAATAAGATGCCTATTGGATCTGATATTTTGAGTTATGAAACTTGAAAAATTGATTCCAAGTTTTGTGTAGTCCAAAGATTCAACTATTGGATTTGAGAGTCGATTACGCATGGGAAAGGATTAGCATCCCCACAATGCCCTGAATTAGTGCCATCTAGCCATGTCTTGTACTAATTTTGGTGTCCTCGTTCTGACTTGTAATTATTTATGACATAATCCCCTTTTATGCATGAATTTATACAAAGTAATAAATCCAAGCCTTACTATGTCTCGTAGAGCTGAGAAACATAGAGATTTTTTGATAAAAATGATTTTTATATTTTAGTTTGAAAATTGAATATTCCTGTTAAGCATTAGAGGGATACTGACATGAAACATTGCCTTTGTGATTCTCATAAACAATTTGAAAATATGAATGCAAAGTGAACACCATGAAACAAAACATGTTTGTGAGATATAGGAAAAAAAGACAATGTTACGAAAAAAATTGCACAAAAAAAGAAAAAAGAAGGGTCGATCAAGATGTATTTCGTAATTGTCATTGGTTATTTAGAAATAACCAAGTTAATAATTTTTTAGAGGCATTGGATTCATTGGTTAGTCATAGTGTGAAAAACGAGTTTGGATTTTTTAACATATATCTAGAGAAACTTGGGAGACAGAAAAATTGATTTTTTAATGATTTTTGAAAAGACAAAATTAAAAGAATTGAATTTGACAAAGATATGATAACTTCTTGACAAAATGACATATTTGATGATTTTTGACAAAATCGATGATTTTTGATTTAAAATGTAAGAATTGATAAAAATAGGGATAAGAAAATTTAAAAATTACTTATGCCTTGATCCGAGCCAAAGTGGGTTGCACATGGTTTTGGGCTTGATAAGGTTGATCAAACTTACCTAGAGGCACTCGAATGCCTTAGAGAAGGAATTTGGGGAAATCGAATTGATTGATGCTAGAAAAAGGGACAACATCACAATATCTAACTTCTTGATTTATTCTAGACTAATCCAAAAGTTTTAGAAGTCGGGTGAGGTACTGTAGGAAAGGTAACTCGATGAGGATTAATATAAAAATATTTAAAAAATCCTAAAAGATTTTTTTCTAGGAGGAAGTTTGGGTTTGATTCAGCACTAGCAACACATGCATGAGAAAGTGTGACAATTTGGAAAAATCATTTTAGACACATTTGGAATCATTAGATCATAAATGATACTTTTTGGAACAAAAATTTCATGTAGTTTTTAGGAAAAATATTTAAAAAATTTTAAAAATTTCATCTGAGGGATCAAAATGACCCAAACAAAAGGTTATCACTAATTCTAGGTGTTCTAGATAAGGAAGGTTCGAAAAATAATAACTCATTCATCCGAAATAATCCAAAGGCAAACGAGATACCTTACAAAGTTAATTCAATGCCCTTTACAAGACAAATGCCAAAAAAATATAGAAAAATTGTTTGGAGTTCTAGAATGATTTTTCAACCTAGGGTCACCATGCTGCTAGTGTTGAAGGGAACTTTCAGTTTTTTGGTTTCCAAAGCTAGACTCAGTTATGGACATTCTAATATCTATGATAGAAAGAGGTTAGTATTAGTAGCTTCATGAGATCATTTGCACAATCCTAAAGTAGTTTGGGATAATGAAACAACCTGTTAACAATGTCACAAGCAAAATACATTAGACACAGGATTAAGGCATAAACAACTTAAGGAAAATTAAAAGACACATTTTGTTTATGAAAATCGAAATATTTGGCCTCATTTGACCTTGAATCCAAACATAAAAAGTTTGATTTATCACTAAGATTGGAAAACCAATTAATAAAAACACTAAATACATATTAATCTTTATCTATTAAAGGTAATATGGACTTAACTTAGGCATTTTGTAAAAATAATTTTTTGACATACACTAAACAAACATTTTGACAAACATGTAATAAAACTAAAATATGGCATTCATGACAATAAACACATAGAACAAGCTTAATCAATCAAATATGGCATTTTAGACATGAAAAAGATGATAGATTGTAAGGAAATGAATAAAAAGATACATGAACATGTTGGTCTCAAGGCATCAACAATGCATCAAGAACCTAAATACCACCACAACTGAGGCCCATGAACATATTAACATAAGGTCATGACTTCCGAAAAAATGGCTTATTAAAAATAAGATGATGGAAAAAGAATGAAAATAAATGGAGAAAGGTTAGGAAATATACCAAGAAGCTTTAAACCTCTGCCTTTATTGTTGAGCAAAAAAAAATCCAAGCTTTCAATGAGTCTCTAGCTGACTTTCTTCTCTTCCTTTGCTATAGATTAGTAAGAAAGAGTGGCCAAGAATGAGCCTAAGGGTTATACTATCAATGGAAGGGATATTGGATAGAAGAAATTAGGGAAAAGAAAGGTCTTGGAGGGATTTGGTGGCTATTTTGGGAGCTTTGGGAATAGATGATTTTTGGCTAAAAGAGCATAGGTGTCTATTCTTGGCTGAGCTTATAATGTTTAATATATAACATAACATTTTACGCATAAAAAAAACCTAAGAAAATAGGGTATTTGCCATATTTCCCATGCACAACTGGATGAGTCATTTTACTAAAAGTTTAGCTTTCAACATTTTATCGACTGTTGTACTATTCTTGTAGCCAAAAAAAGGCATGCATGAGTTGACCAAATGAGCAGTGTCCAACTTACCCTTCATTAAATCAATAAAAGTTCACTACAAGTCCTTGTATTACAAGGAACGGAGCATTTTAGTCCCCATACTATTAAATTCAATATTTTAGTCCCTATACTTTTAAAATTGTAGAAAATAAGTGAAAATAGTTAACGATGTTAAAAAAAGTCATTTAAATGTTGATAAAACACTAATGTATCATGTAATATGGAATTTTAAATTTTACAAAAAATAAATTTGAGTTTAGTGTCAGATTTGGGTTTTCCTTTTGTATAAAATTTAAATTTGCACATCATATGATACGTCAATATTTTATTGACATTCTGTTACAACATGACCCAAATACAATTCTAACTAGCCTGACTTAAAATGGTGGGTATACCCCTCGTTCCTATATATATATATATATTATATATCATTATTCTTTATTTATAGGGGCTATATCATTATTATTATTTTTATTTTTCGTGTTTGGGGACAAGTCGTCAAGATGAATTGCTCACTTGTTTTAACCCTAATAGTCACTACAAAATTGACTATTATTTTAGAGTCACCACCAATGTATTTTGTCTAGGTAAGATTAGTCACCTATCATAGTTCGTATTTCGAGGGCAACAAAACCCTTTAAAACAAACTATACTTGAATACCAGAGATCACGTGAAAAGGTTTGGAAGTTAGTTACAAGCACAAGTAAGGATCGATCCCTCTCATGATGCATAGTAATCGGTACCTTATTAATCACATGTTAACTTATATTTTGATATTTATTCAGTTTTAAAATCTGATATTTAAGTAAATTCTCATTTCTCAAAATATTTATTTTACGAAATGAATTTATTTTTTTGTTTGAAAAACTAGGTTTTTAATATTTTTTAAAAATCAAAATATCTTCAGTACCCTAACGGAGAACCGAAAGAACACAAAAGTTTTATCATTCTCTTTTGTTCCTCCACTAGAGAGCTGGAAGAATATGGAAGGTTTTAAAAATAAAAATATCTTTTGTACCCTACTTAAAAGCCTGAGGAATACAAAAGGTTTAATTTTTCCCAAATTCATAAAATCTCAATTTTTATTTTAAAAAGGATTTTTGATTATTAAAATAATCCATAGAACCCCTCTCATATACTGGGAGATATTCCATGAATTACTTAACTTGAAGATATTTCCTTCATTTAAAAAATTGCAAATTTATGAAAAACACTAAAAATTTGTCCTAAGTCCCAGCTTTGACCCTACATACGAAACTAGACTTAAAAGACCTAAACAGGGTTGATAAGGCTAAAGTGTCCCCTAAAGTATCTTTAACACAGAGGTATCCTAATAACTCTAAAGGACTAGGATCTAAGGTAATTTACTAAAATGTCCCTAAGGAATACCTTTGACATGAAAATATCATTGTAACCTAAAAGACTCGATATCATACATGAATGAACTTAATCCTACTGTGCACTTTCAACTTAGAAGTATCCCCGTGATCACATAGAACTTATTCTAACATAAATTATAAAAATGTCCCTAAAGTTTACCTTTGACATAGAAGTATCCTTGCGATCATTATTTGATATCATTATAAAAGGGTGAACTTATCCGACGCTTTTGGCATAAAAGCATCCCGGTGATCATAAAAGACTCAGTTTTAAAATGCCCTCTAAGCTGTTCCTTCCACATTAAGGTATCCCAGTAACCCTAAAGGGCCTAAAAATGATAAGAAATAAGATTTTTACCCAAAATGGATAATTTGGATATTAAAAGTGACCTAAAATGCAAAAATTACAATAAACCCCTACACCGTTCAAAATTACATTTTGTATCCTTCTAAAGAAGCAAAAGAATATGAAAGTTTTTTTTTTAATATTCTACCTCTGAAAGATCGGAATAATGCTCAAAATAATCAAAACACCCTAAATGGATGATTTTATTTTAGAGATGACCATTTTAACGTAAAATGCTAGGTTTTCCTAATGGTCCCCAAACTTTTTTAATTTTATAAATTAGTCCTCAGATGACTTAAAATGCATAATAAATATCTAGAACATGTCAAAATTGCATGAAAAATTTCTCCATAGGTCCAAGGAGTATTCAGCCATACTTTAATGGCCTTAAAAAACTTCTATAATTCTATAATTTAACATTTAATGTTTTTAAAATTACAAAATGAACCCAAATAAAATAAAAATGCCAAAAAGCACTTAAATTCATCCAAAACACACAGAAGTGTCCTAAAATTAGCTTAGAAGCTTTCAGTTAGGCTAATTGCACTATGCAACAAATTATGCAGAAAGTACAAATTAGTCCTTAGGCTTTCTAAAATTATAAAATGGCCTTAAAAAATAAAACTTTGCAAAAATAGCATCCTTACAATTTGGCCAAGACAAAGGCATCCCTAATTAGGCTTAAAAAAGTTGGGAAAATTTTAAATTATATTTATTCCCTAAAAGTAAGATTAACACCAAATTCACTTAAAATGAACTTAAAACAAACAAAGGAAAAATTACAAAAATTTCCTTTAAGTTTCGATTAAACAAAAAAAATCTTAAAAAATATATCCATGAAAAAAATCAATTTTGTGCATGACCTATCCATAAATTTCATATCCAAAAATTCAATTTTATGTTCTAAAAGTATTCACAACAAAATATACAAACCAAATTTATGATAACAACCATTAAAATAAATTTAACATAAATTTAAGCTAAACTAATAAAGAACATTACAAAAATTGGATCATTGCTTCAACATTTGGCTTCAAAATTGGTATTTACACCATTAGCTCAAACTATTATGAAGCTCACAATAAGGAAAAGAATAAAAATTATAGTAGAAATTAAAAGATTGAAAATACCTTAGCAACTATCAAAATTTTCATTCAAGTGTTGTGCTTTTTTCTTTTCCTAAGGTTGCCATAAAATGAAAGTAAGATAATATCAATTGAAGTTAGGAAAAAAAAAACCTTTAAGAACCTAAAAAAAACTAATTTTGGCCCTTCGGCCAAAGCTTTTTTTTTTTCCCTTTAATTCCTATCTAAACATGCCTTAACCATGTTTTAACACCTACTTCATTAGGTGTCCATGTTATAAGGCATGAAATGCCACCTATTTCATGTGGCAAAGAATGAAGGTCACGTTATTGCTTTCAGTGGCAAAAAAATTGCGTGCGCGAGTCATGTTAATTAGCCAAAAATATTAATAAAAATAAAAAAATATAAAATCAAATTAATTTATATTAAATCAAATAAATTAAGATAAAAATGTTTAAGTTGGTAATATATCGAAGTGTTTGGTATTAAGTTTAAGGTACATGTAATTTAAATAGTGATAAAAAATAAATTATGTATAAAAAAGTTAATTTACACATATAAATTTAGTTTAATTTAATTTAAATCAAAATTTATTTGTAACTTACCTAACAATTTGCATCCCATGGTATAAATTTTTTTAATGTTTTTTTATTTTTTGGAGTGCATATCAGCATAAATGCTACACTGATATTGGTAAAATATAAGATAGTTAACTTCCTAAATTTTACGAAAAAATCTCAAAAATTTTTTAAAAATGAAAAATTTGATTGTGATATCATCTGCAAAAATGAATTTCAAAATTTGTTAAGAAAATATTTAAAAACTGATTTTTCTTCTGAATATTCACCCTTTTTATCTGAGATTGGTTTTCGAAATGACACTTTTTCTATCACATCTCCATGTCACCATTCAGGTATGACTGAACAAGTTATAAAATTACCAAGTCCACTTGGTGAAAGTCAACCTCTAATAAGGTGACCGCTAAGTTCTCATTCTCAGATAATCGGGACTATTATAAAAAAAGCCCAAACAAAATTAGGTGTATATACATTTAAGTAGTTTTCTTAACACCATTAACCATTTTCCCTTATTTGCTATAATTTCAAAAGTATAAGGACTATAATACTAAATTTAATAGTAGAACGATTAAAATGCTCCTTTTACCATAGTACAAAGACTCTTAATGGACTTTTACCTCATTAAATCAAATTAAAACATGAAATATCCTTATCCTTAGCTTAATGAAACCTCCAAAAATGTGTCAATCCAATCCTTTAAGGCCTAAAATAAAATCCACATGACTTTCATAAGGCTCTGTCTAAAATTGGAAAATTTTTGGAGCCAAAATCGTGGCCAAATTCTTGGTTTAATGCAATTGTGCAAAGGGTGAAAATAATATGAACTAGGTAAAATATATAGATATAATGATATATTCACTTAGTTATCAATACATTTGTCAAAAAATCATGATTTTGGTTATGACATAGCCAGTATCAATATAATTTACTAATATATCGATACATTAAGCAAATGTATTGATACACTGCCTTTTATCTTAATGCAACCAGTGGATTTTTTAATTTTGTTTTTGTGGAGGCCCTATTTTGATACATAAAGGCTATGTATATGTATCGAAACATACCTGCAAAAATATCAATTTTGTGCACCTTTGGCTTTTTGAACACCTTATCTCAGTTAGGAATTTGTTTGAGATTGTTGATGCCTTAAATGATGACCTTTGACGCCTTAGATGTTGTCCTAGACAAAATAGGTTGTCTACACCTTGTTTATGAAAGTTTGTCATTTGAGTCTCATTGACATGTCCAAGCTCATATGGCAGATATAAGCATTCATTAGATCATTTCTCTTTCCTTTCTTCACATTCATATTAAGTATAGCCTTTTCTGAATCCAAAATAAATAGACCATTATGCAATATACTTGATCCATAAACCTTTTCATTTACACTAATCGAACAACTATTATCTTTTATCCTAAAGTCAAAACCATTTTCATAGAAAGGTTTGAAACTAAAATGATATTTTTAGAAAATGTTGGAATGTAGGACACTCTTTCAATTCCAAACTCAATGCTTGAGGGCAATGATAAGCTAGACATCCCAATGGCATCAGCTATACTCTTATGCCATTGCTTATCCTTAGGGTTGCATCATTAGCACCTAATTAGACTTGCTCAAGGGTCGGGCTACTCGCTTAAGCTCGAAAGATCGTCCAATATTTGGAAGGTTTGGACAAAAGTATTAGGCCTAAAAAATGGGCTTGGACAAAAAAATTAAGCTTGATTAAAAAATGGGTCGGGCCTTGGCTTAAACTTTCAAAGCCCGACCCCAGCCTAACTTAGCCCATTTTACTATTACATTATATATAATTTTTGTCATATATATAATATTATAGTGTAAACTTTAAAAACTAAGTTAAATATTTGTATTTATAAATTTAATAAAAAATAATTAAATTAATAAAGATTAAATTTAAAAAAATAAAAAATAAATTATAAAAAGTAATATAGGCGGGCCTAAATGGGCTTAGATTATCTATTTAAAAATATGTGCGGGCTTGGGCAAAATTTGAGGCCTATATTTTAGGTCGGGCTGAGCTTGGGCAAGCGTATTTAATGGTAATATCATGCCCAAGCCCGACCCGAATCTAGCTCAACTTGGCCCATGAGCAGGTCTACACCCAATTACCTATTATTCTTTAGTAACCTTTTATTTTGTCTTCACATAAGTGTAATCCACATCTTGAATCAATTATCCAAGAATCTAAATCAACAATAAATAGGTTTAGCTTAATAGGAATAAGTTGAATCAAACAACCTCCCAAGCATTGAGAACATTTCTCAATCTGTCATACCAATTCAAACACTTTAGTCTAATTACATCATATATGCCTCACAGTGTAATTAATATAAATAACATCTTCACAACCAAGTATGGAAAAAGTATAGATTAGTTTTTCAACATTAAACTAGTAATGATGAGACATTAAATTTTTATTGGCATTCCCACTAATTTTTCCAAATGGTAGCCCTTATTATTATTGAGTAATCTCCTTAAAGTATTTCTAGTAGGCTAGGACCTCCTTCAACATATTGCAACCTTAAGGATGCCCAGCAAATTACAACAAGCCTAGTTGTGTATGAAACATAGTTTAACAATTTCATCTTTATGCAACTCCTAGATCATTTTGGTGGCAATTCCTTACCTAAATGCATCATATGCATTTTGCTTAACCTTTGCCTCTATGTAGTCAAGTTTGTAAGCATTTGGAAAACACAGCACTAGTTGAGTAAGACCTCTCATAACCGAGTAGCTCAGACAACAAGCTTCATCTTAGGGTTGCCCAACAAGTTTTTTGCCGTAAAAACTCAAAATATTCAAAAGAGACTTAATCATATGAAGCACATGACTCAATATTGAATGAGGGATTTTGTTTCTTCATTTTATCTTTATTATTTAGGTTTCATCTTACTAGCATGTATAGCATTTACATTATCGCATAAAATAGATCTAAAACATGCTTACTACTTGAATGATTATGGGTTATTTTTAATCCAATTTCATTGAGCCATTAAAGTAAATTGGTTAGTCAATTTTAAGGTGATTAGATATAAAATCTTCATAAGCCTACTTGTAATCTCATTTGTCATCATGGTGCCTCAATTACATCTCCATCTTCGAGTTACCAAAACATTTCTAACTAACCTTAATTTTACTCTTTTAAAGTGACTAATTTCACTTGATATAAAGAAAAGTAGAGTTACATTCAAGAGGAATTCGGTGAGAAAAGAATCTTATAACCTTGAAAAATGAGAGATAAGGAATACCATGAACAAATTAACCATACACTATCACATTGGTCTTCTATACATCCATAAATAAATTTACGAACAAAGAAATTGTGTTTTAATTTAAAGTTACTATTTTCAAAATTGTTGATTGATCCATATGTAATTTATTTAAGAAAATAATTTTCTTACATGATTAACATTTATTCTAATCTTATTAGAACAAATATTAATCATTGATCATTTAAATTAAATATTATGCAAATAAACAATTTTAATTGGATTTAAGACATGTTTATTATGTTATCCAACTATTGTTTAAAATAATTTATGAATTACCCAATTAGATAATTTCATGTTTGGTGATAATATCGAGTTTGGTGGAAACAAAAAATCTACATTCTAGCTAGATATATATATAATATATATGTTTTTGGATTATCTTGATTTGATTATCTTGGACCTCAAATATAAAGAATCCAAGTAGGATTAAACCTCTTAAAATCAAGGAAAAATAGCATAGAGAATTAACTTTTAGTCCTATTAGGTTATCACCTTTTTATGCCTTCTACAAGTATTCTTATGCAAAGCAACCATCAGTGGTGGCTCTTACTAGACCTTTGGAATCTTGTTGCAAATAAAACATTCAATGCTAGAATTAATGCCATAACAAAAGTCTTTAGAACTTAGTCTAAGTGCAACTTATATTATGAACACTTGTGTACCTAATGTAGCCCAAAATTGAGACATTACAACATCTATTTAAATATGATTTTCCAAAAAATATTGTGAACAATTCATAACATTTTTAAGGTTAAAAAACATTAAGAAAAAAAGTCGCAACTATAGTAGGCTGAAATTTTGGAAATTTTTTTACTCTTGCCAATTTACCAAACCATGACCATCCTAACATAAAAGAACACTTAAACGATGCCTAATGATTGCACCACTAAAATAATTAGTAAAAAATCATATTTTAGACTAATTAATGGTGAAAATAAACATGAAATTCCATATTATTGAAACTAAAATTAAATAGAAATAATTTCAAAAGATTTAGTCACATGAAACGGATCAAGATCACCTCCAAATCAAAAAAGTTTTGTAATTGGTAACAGTTAAAACACAAGATTGATTAAAAAGATAACACAAATGGGCTTTTATACCACTGATAAGAATTCAGTTTTTACACTTTAAAAATTACTGAAAAATTAAATCCAAAGAGCATACATCATAGCAAAATTAAAGGAAGAAGTAATATTAATTTCATCTAAAGATCTACGTGTGCATTTGAAACCATTCAACAAGTCAAGCTTAAGCGGTAGGTGTAGGAGCGAGCCATTATTCTTGTCTAGTTTCCCCTTGGATGGGTTTTAGATTATTAGCAGGGGGACTTTTAGCGTTGGGAGGATCATTTCTTGTTTCAGTAGTGCTAGCTTGCCCTTTTTCTTTCATAAAGGTGATCATTATTTACATAAGTTTTGCGATTTGATTTTGCATTTCATATGGTTGACGAAGCATCTGGTCTTGTGATTCCTTAACCATTAGTTGAAATCACTCAATACGAGCTTCATGATCACTTTCTATATTTGCTTATGGCATCATGTGTTCTAGTGGTGCATGATGTAAGGTTTTGTGTTCCTGATTGATCTTAAAATCCCATGCACTTTTATGGCCCAATTCTCGCATTAGACTTTTATTTAAAAATGTATTTATTGAGAAGCATTGATGATGCAATGATAAGTTAAGATAATGAATGATTGATGTAAGTGTAATGAAAAATAGTGAAATTAAATATGCATATGCATTAGAGGCAATTGATTACCTTTATCAATAACATCATTCATAGAGTCACAAAAGGGTTTTTCTTTTATGACATGATTACATCAGAAAGTATCTAATGTGATTACATTGTGTAATCACACGATCAAGAAAACCTAAAAGTTGTTGCTCATGATCTCTAATTGGTATAATGTCTTGACTTATGGACTGAGCCACTTCAATCATGTCGTCTGTCCCTTGTTGAGCCATCTGAACTTATTCAGTGAAGTGTTGATGTTGTGTTCGGTAACTCAAATGTGCTTGGTCGATTGTCGCTTGCCATTCTAATTCGCGTTGCTCGAAAGCCCTTGTTAGTTCATTGATATGACCTTGATGAACCTGGAGAGACAATTATAACTCCTAGATTCTATGAGTGAGGCTTCATTTTCAACCCTGGTTGCTCTCGCATCTTGTATTTGGGCCTCGAGTCTTTGATTCCTTTGTCGGTTGGTGGAAGCAAGAGCATGTGCCCTTATGAACTTTTTTTTGCTGGTTCTGACTTCCTCCTTTTGTTGATTCAGCTTGCGATTGAGAGTGGCAACTTTTGCTTTCCATTCGACTGATGTTTTGCCAATACGTCGGGACTTGTTCGCTTTTGGAGTGTCACATAATCCTTGGTTAGGCTTTTGAGGTCATTTTTGAGGTGATCCCTTTTTTAATGACTCGATCCATTTCACCGCTCCTAAGATAGATATCCATCTCTAGCCAACCTTTTTCCTCCTAAGTCAAGAGATTTCTGTGGCAAATGATGCCTTTTGTCACTCGAACTCCCTCCTAAGTAGCTCAATCTCAGAAGGTAATTCCTCTATTAAGATTTGCGATATCTCAAAGTTGGGTGGTAGCAATGGATCATTGATATGGCAGAGTCTTCATTCTTTGTATCCAAGCATGGTAGGGCTTCCTCTCTAGTATCTTTCCATATAATGGACTTTCTTTTAAGCTTGGAAAGCTAACTGAACTTTTACTTTATAATTGGGCTCTTTATATTCAAAATCCCAATGTCCCAAGTCTTCAAAGAATGGGATGAATTGTTGGCACTAAAACTAACACAATACCAATAGAGGAGCATAACTGGTATTTCCCTATAATCTTAAGAGTAGTATACAAGTGTAGTCTCCATATCTATACACAATCGACTGAAGGAACACCTATGGGGCTTTCCATGTGATTTCTTCCTCATTAACATTTCATAATTCCTCGACCTAATGCTTTTCTGTCTTATCTTGATGACATTCTTCCTTTAATATTATGGAAAGAGGATTGAACTTGAAGAAGAAATTTTGCCTGGTTCTTTCCTCCCTAACATAGAGATGACCTAGGAGCCATATCTGGAGTAATGTGGCACACCCGATAAACTTTCCTATTCTCATTCTTTTACAAAAGCTAAGGGCAATGATGGTTTCGGTGATGATGGCAGAAGCAAGGTTAATGTTGCAACATAGGCGAGAAAAGAAATCTGTGACTGCCACCTTTACATAACCCAAAGTCTTCGAGAATATGATGAGCCCGTAGATTGCCAGAGTGTAGACATCTTGAAGTTTCTTTTGGTCAGAAAGATTTACCATGGCCCCTTTTAAGTTGGCCCAACAGATGCATTTACTGCTCCATTTTACGTTGATGTGACTGTCAACCCATGCTTCTATGGCTCCAATAATTTGCCTTATCCTTTTCTTGAGTGGAGGAGGTGAGAATGCTTTATAGTAAATTTGGTCAGACTTAGCTTTTTCTATGTTGAGCAGAGCTGTGTATTCATTAATGGTAGGGACTAAATCTTGTTGATTAAAGGAAAAACATCAGTAGGCTGAATTCCAAACTGGTAGGCCGAATTCTAAAACTGTGTTACACCTCCCAACAAGCCATCATCCAACTGAACTCGAAGTAAGAGAGCTATATCCCTGTACTTTTTAGTGAAGGCTTCTTTCTCATTGTTATCCCAACAATCCCAAATGTGGTTCAATTCTCAACAATCATTTTGATAAAAACTGATCTTGACCCTTTCATGCATTTCTGAGATATAGTCAGGCTTTAGGATGACCCCATTTGGACATTGGTGACCTTTTGACAATGTTCTGATGTTCTCGAAGGACTCGATAGTGGAGATAAGCTATTATTCCATAAATGATGCCCCTTGCTAAACACTGCACCAGAATAATTGTCCCAAAATGATGATAGTCATGATAGTTATGATGAAATGATGTATACACCAAAACAGAAACAAAGAGAAAATAAGTTAGTGGAACATATTAGAGACAAATGTAAGAAACTAAAGAATTTAAGAACATCAAAACAAAATATTCATAAAATGTCTCAACCAAGGTGGTAAGATAAGAAATAGGCAGCATCTCAACATGTTAGGATGAGATCTGCCCTTTATGAGGTGATGCAATACCTTATTTTGATGGAAAAATAATCGACTAGTAGTAATATTCGTTTATCACCACTAGTGTGGATGCGAGTTAAGCTGTGACTGAGACAGCATAATAGCTTATAGCATAAGACATTATGAATAATGGTTTTTTTACTCATCATCACTTATTTAGACAAAGATTGGCTATCATTTGGGTGGTACGATATCATGCCTTGATAAATGATAAAAATGCATATGTAGGTGACAATTGTATACTCATTGTCACCTACATAATTATGGTAATTAAAAGTAAAGGTTAGGAATGTTTC
>JBBYHK010507221.1:0-13712 GCA_038382065.1 Adansonia grandidieri | reverse complement strand
TAGAAACTAAAATAATAATTCATTTTCTAAACAAATCTCAAAACTTTTTTCTTTTAAATATTAAATAAATATTTTAATTTACAAAATAATTTAATTTATGGACAAATAAAATTTTCGAAAGATGTTAACATTTCTGGTTACATTTAATTCAGCCGACACTAACCAAGGTTAAAGTAATTAACAAGACACAAGACAAAGAGATCATCCATCGTACTTTGAAATGTGTGATGAAGCAAAGCCAAAAATTGGGGGCTTTTCAACCTTTCACAAATCTCAACGAAATCCCAAATGCCCGTTTTGCCCAATCACCTCTTTGCAAAATTCTCTTTCTCGCTCTGCCGCCGCAATTCACGTTATCCTCTTCTCTCTCTCTCTCTCTCTCTCTTCCCTCTCTGGTTTTTTTTTTTTTTTTGTCGTCAGTGAGCAATGATAACACGCGTTTTCCCTTTAATTATTAGTGGTTAGTTAATATTTATTACAACCTTTACAACCTTAACCCATGGTTTTGGTTTAGTTCTTTAGCATTTTGTCTTATATTATCATTAACAACATCATCAAAGCGTTCAACTTTCCTTTTTTTTTAGACTTTTCCCCCTTAAACTGCCCCATCCACATGGGATTGGATTAGTATTGTTTTTTTGTCTTTATTATCTAATACTATTTTAATTTTATTTATTGTAACTTCTATTATTTATAGTTTGGTCTATGCATATATGTATATACGTATGAGATTGAGGAATTTATTAAAAAATAATAAATAAATAATTTAATTGATATAATATTATTAACAGATATTTAAAAATTACGATTTTAAAGTTTAAACATGATATATCTTTTTTAAACTAGTTAATTAGATATAAAAATGAAAAAACAATAATAAAAGGTAGAATGGTAATATTAGATATAACACAATTATATGACATGAAAAAAATAAAAATATGACACAAATATGGCATATAAAAATGATTAAAATATGATACGAATAAAAATAATATAAGGACTACAAAAATACAAGAATATCTCAAAAACTACATAATATGAATTATTAACATATATAAATTTATATACATATAAATTATTTTAAATATAATTATAATATAAAAATATATGAATACGATATAAATATATAAATTATCGTATTTAAATAAAAGAGAAACTAACCCATTGACATCAAGTTGTTATAGGATTTATTAATAATTTATCTTAATATGGGCTTGTAGATTTAATTATAATGATGACATAATCAAACTTAACGTTTAATAATCTTGGATAACATTTTGTTGCGGGGGATAACAACAAACAATGGTTTATTTTATTATTGAAAAGAAGTGATTTTTTCTTTTTACAAGCAAAGAAACAATACAGTAAAGAAAAAAGAAAACCCAAAATTATTTACTTCTGGTGTTTCGTCACATTGCGTCAGAGCAACAACACGGAGTCCTAGTCCTTGAAAGAAAAAAAATCAATTACTGGCTAAACGTACGTGGTTTTGTTTAAAAGTCCTAATTATTTATGGAAAAAAGAAGGTTTTTTTTTTTTTTTATTGATGTACTATTTGATAGGTATTAAAGTTATTTGAGTGGGGTTATAATTTTTGCTTCTAACACATAATCACATAATATAATTATTCTTTCAATAAATTAAAAATATATGATCCGGTAAATGGTTATATTAATTAAATTTCAATTTGTTAGGGAATTCATAGTTAACCCTTATTTTTAAAACCCAACTTCTAAAAAAAAAAGTTCATATCCAACTTGAGTTCAACTAAAAAAATTGAATTCGGTCAGATTATTGTTGAGCTTACTTAAACTTGAATAGTTCAAGTTATGAAATGAGCAAAATTCGAATATCTTAATATCTAATTTAAGTAATTCGTAAGTCTAATCAAGTATTTTTCTAATTTTAATATGTTTTATTTTTAATTAATATTTAAAAACTCAATTGGAGTTCAAGAATAAATAATTATTAGAGGTTGGGCATCAAAATCTTTTTTTCCCCCTCTTTTCATTAGATAAATGAGTATAATTGAATAAATTCGAATAATTTAATTTTATCTCAAATCAAACTTTTAAAGTTAAAACTTGATTGAGCTATAATTGAATTTTGATCGAGCTCAACTTTGAACTTCTAATTGCTTTAACTTTAACTTAATTACACCTTATACCACATATAAGACTTTGTCTCAATGTCAAACAGAAGGTTCCGTGACACTCAAATTATTTTATATTCGAGTTCTATAATACTTAGATGTAATTCAATTTTATGTTATTTTATTTATTCTTTATTTTTTTCTATGAATATACTATTTACCATATATTTAAAAATTATTTAATTGTGATTATAATTTTTATTTATAATATATAACAAAACAAATGATTAATTAATTTGATTCTAATCATTTAAGCTATGATCCGAGGACTAATTTTCTAATTCAAATCTTTAGGTCCATTTTGCCCTCAAATTTCTAAGTGTGATGCTACCAAAAACATAGAATCACATCCCAAAAATTAATAATAATAATAATAATAATAATAATAATAATTTGTACCAAATAAGTATAGTATGAGTGATAAATTATATTTATATTTATAAAAAAATCAAAATTTAATTTCATATAAATATATTCTTAAAAATAATAATTATAAATTTTTAAATAAGATTAATGCCGGATGACATGAATAGTAAAACATGGATGAAAATTCCTATGTAAATACTAAAAAAACTGAAAATTTATTGATTTTATGTGGCAGGGCCATTTGCATTAAATTCCAAAAGGAAAATGAACGGAAAGCTCACTACTCATCCAATTGTACCACAGTGGACAATATCTCCACTCGATCAAAACTTCGATTCGCGTTTAGCAAAACAGACACCTGTCGGTAAACCTTTTAAGTAAATGGCAAAAAATTCTCATTTCCATCGAATAATGGCATCTCCGCAGTTGACAAGAAAGAGGGTGATCGAATTAATTTCACATTAATCTAGTCATTATGAACTAACGATTAATAAAAATTAATTAAAAAATGTGAAAAATCTACGGGGTTTGAGAGTGAAGCACATGGGGTAGAGGGCTATATAAGCATAGGTAAGGTGACCCGGGAAATGCAAGAGAGTAAACACCAAAGTAAGGCCACCAAACAAGAAATTTGAGAGATTTTTCAGCAGTTTTTTGATCATTAATTTCAGTTTTTCCTCATAATTCCCCTCTTTTTTCCCCTGTAATTCCCGCTTCTCTGAATCCCTTTCTGTCATCGTCTGTCTTTCAGGGTGAAAAAAAATTGTCTCAAAAATCAAAAGCTCAAACAAGCTTTACCAGGTTGTTCTTTTGAAAGCCAGGTGATCCAGAATAGAGATCCAGGTTTCTGTTTTCGTTTTTATTTTTTTCATTAAAAAGTTTTAAGCTTTATTTTCATCAGCTAAGGGGGTTTGTTTTTGGTCCCCTCAAGGTTGGTTTTTTTTGGTCAAACCATTGCCTATTCTTTTAATTTTGATTAAGAAACAGGTTTTTTTTTTTTTTAAATTAGTTTTTGGTTATGGCAGCAGCTATAGATATGTATAATAGCAGCAGCAGTTCAGTTTTTTCAGATCCTTTTAGAGAAGAGTTAATGAAAGCACTTGAACCTTTTATGAAAAATGCTTCATCTTCTTCATCTTATCCTTCACCTTCTTCCCCAATTTCTTCTTTTTCTGCTTCACAGCCTAACTTGTATCCTGAATTTTGCTCCCCATCGAGCACCCTCTTGTGTGATAATCATGGCCTTAGTAACTATAACAACAACCTGATGGGTTTTGAGCAAACATGTTCCTTTGGGCTTAACCAATTCACTCCTTCTCAAATCCTCCAAATTCAAGCTCAGATCTATCAACAGCAAGAGCAGCAGGTTGATTCTATGGTTGGAACAACATCTGTTCAGAACCAGAGGCTCAACTTTCTTTCCCCAAAAGCTGTCCCTATGAAACATGTCTCGTCGACCCCTCCAAAGCCTGTAAAACTCTACAGGGGAGTGAGACAGAGGCACTGGGGCAAATGGGTGGCTGAAATCAGACTCCCCAAGAACAGAACCCGCCTTTGGCTTGGCACTTTTGACACTGCCGAAGAAGCAGCTTTGGCTTATGATAAGGCTGCTTACATGCTTAGAGGAGAATTTGCCAGGCTCAACTTCCCCCAACTCAAGCACGGTGAATTTGGTGGCTACAAGCCTCTCCATTCCACGGTTGATGCAAAGCTACAGGCCATCTGTCAGAGCTTGGGGAAAGGGGATTATTCAGGAAAGACCTGTTCGGTTTCCGATTCAAAACCCACCATTGTCACTCCTTCACAGCCTAAGGTACTCGACTTTGATTACCCTCTGAAGAGTGAGGAGTTTGTTCATCAATGTCCAAGGTTTTCTAAACCCAAAGTGGAGAATTCACTGTCATCATCATCATCATCAACCCCGGATTTATCCGATGAGTCATTGGCGGGATCTTTTTCACCAGAATCTGATGTCACTTTCTTGGATTTCTCAGATTCTAAGTGGGAAGACAATGAAAACTTCAGTTTGGAAAAATGCCCTTCACTGGAAATCGATTGGGAAGCCATCTGGGAACTATCTTAAGTCGTAAAATAAAAAAAATTACAACTACAATCATGTAATCTTCTTGTATTTCTTAGGTCCAAGTATCTTTTCTTTTATGATTTAGAATATTCTGGTGCCTCTAGTAGCCTCTACAATGAAATTTTTGACATTTGTAGAGGTGCTACGGAGCTAATTAGGTATATCAGCTTAGAATCATTGTCAATGTTAATATATGTTTAAGAGAGAGGCATCTCCTTCTAAACTGGTCTTGCTGGTCCTTTTTCTTCCTAGCAACGGCCATTGGAGACCTTCAAGTTTATGTTTGGTTGTATTATTGTAGGCCGAATGTAAAGTGAAGAAAACTTTTATTATCAGTCGAATATATATTTAATGTACCTTTTCTAAGAGCTTTTTTCCTTTATCTTCATGTAAATGTAAATGGTTTTCATGTGTTCGGTGTTTAATCCTGCTCCGCATGCTTGTGCCCTTAATCTGCCTGCACAGGTCCACGATTTCGATCATATCACGTTTATCAAAATATTATTAGATCAGTTACGGTAAAAATCAATTATAAAAATTAACAGTTAAAGAGAATTAAAATAACGAATCGTAACTTTATGTTTCATCCTTGGTTAAAACGTCACGCCTTGTCTCGTAAACAGTGCTCATCAACCAAAATTTTTTATATAACTACGAAATGGAGCCATGTATTTATAAAAGCAGAACAAATCAATCCTATTGATTCCATTTGTTCTAATGCTTGTTGTAGTGGAGAATCTTTCATGTTCAACCTGTCTAGACTCTGTGCTTGGTATTGAATCTCTAACTTAGGTAAAAGCTTTTTAATTTGGTAAACAGTGAGAGGTCTCTTATAAATAATGTGTATAATTATTTATAATAATTATTGTATATAATTCTTGTATTTATCATTTCACAGTTATATATATATATATATATATATTACTGGCAACCGCAATTTGTTTTTGCAGAAATGATACATCAATTTTTGTTTTTTTTCAAATTTGAGATTAAGACATAAATCTTAATTAATACTACATTTTCTTTTCTTTGAATACAATCAACAATGAGTTGTAAGTTTGAACTTGTGACATTTTCAAATGTGAGTTAACGGCATGAATTTAGGCCCCTCGATCACATTATCACAAAGTCTTTACACACAACATGAAAGCAAAGAAAGTTCCACAATCTTGGCTATAAATATGGAACTCACCATTGGGGGAAGTTGTACGAAAATTCAAAACCAAAAGATAATGGAGAAATTCATAATGGGACCAAATGTATTATTATACAAGCTTTGACATATATATATATATGTATATATATATATATATATATAGTAGTCACTGAGCAATATTTTCTGATTTCAGTGTTTTGATCACGACAAGGGATTGATTGAAATAATGGGGTCACCCTATAGATTCCCGAATTAAATTAAACTAAATCATGGCACACTCATTATGATGATGGATGAAAAAATGTGAGTAAACAATTCTGTTTTGAAAAAAAAAATGTAAAAGAATGTATTTTTAAATGGGTAGTTTTTTTAAAGTTAATAGAAATGTTGTATATCTCTGATTTTAGACCTTTTATAATAATTATTTTTTTATCAATTTTCAATAGAGTGGATGCTAAGTAACTTAGTGAAATCAAACGCCTAAAATGCTTTATATATAATATAGATTTCAAATTGACCAATGGGGCTAACATAATTTTGGGGTTTCTGACCCATAATTGTGTATGCATTTGACATTTTCTTACTGTGAAGCATAGCGAAAGACTATCCAACTACATGCTCCAACAATATTGACAATAAATTTCATTTCAGTAATCTATATCAGCTATGAAAATTTTTGAGATGCTTTCAATGAACAAATTGCATGCCAATGTCTTTCAAATGTCTAATTCGAAAAAACAAGTGCTCAATAATTGAATATTAATGGTTTCGGTTTAGTGATAAAGAGGAAGCCCTAGATGTATAAACTTTTATGTTCAAACCTCATCAAATATGGATTTGTTCAAATTTTATGTTAAATATATTTAATTATACCCTAGTTCGAAGAAAAAGGGTTTTTATGCCTCACAACTCAAACCACTCCCCCTATATATGATGTTTTCATTATTTACTATCATGTTATTTATTTATTAATATGATAATAATAATAATAATGTGATATTATGTTGTTAATCATTTATTCGTATATTATTTACAATCTATTACATATTATTAATCAGTTACTACTCTATTATCAATCATATATTTTATGTTAATACTCTTTTATTCCTGTGTTATTCATCATTTACTAATTATTGGAAAATTTTCATCAACAAATTTTTTAAAATAAGTTTTCAACCTAGAAGAATTTAACATGAAAACTACACTGTGAACTAACAGTAGATATTATTTTTATTAAAATACTATATTTCTTTTTCAGGTAATTTTGGTTTACAAAATCAGTAACCCTCAAACTTTTTACCTCTTTTCTGCAACATTTGTCCATTATTTAAGTACCCCATACATATTTAGTTAAAACTTCCAGAGATATTCATAAACCCAAGTCATTAAAATGTAAGATACTTAGCTATTAAAGTAACAAATAATGTTATAACTTTTTCAATACCTTGATTTGCAAAAATCAAAGTTATTTTCAATAATTTTGATATATTATATAATAATTATGGACATAGATGTCCTTTGTCATAACTTTTATAAAAACTAGTAAAATTAAATAATTAAGTGTGCTAGAAATTAAAATAGTTTCATAAATTCTTCTGTAACATTGATATGCTAAATTAATAATATCAAAGTATTTAAATTATTCTCATTACCTATAAATATTAATTTAAAAATGTATAATTATTTCTCATAAGAGTTATATACTATTTAGTAATAAAGAAATACTTCGTCAATAAATTTTATGGATAAAATAAGCAAATTTTTGAAACCTAGATTTACTAAATAATATATAAAAGTTATTGAAACATGCAGTAGCTTTATAGTTTTTTTTAATAACCTTGTTTAGAACTATCAAAAATTAAAGGTTATAAAAAATATTGAATAATTAATTATTAAAATAATATATAGTTTATAACTTTTCAACAACCTTAATTTAAAAAAATCAATAAATTCAAAATGCATAATTTTTTTTCATAATTTTTTTTCTACTAAATAATTATCGATATACTTTATCAATATTTTTATGAAAAAATTGAGCAAAATTCAATAATTTAAGGTACTATAAAATAATCAATAGTGTTACTTAAATATCATCTAGATTTATAGTTTTTTCAATCATTTTGATTTGCAAAATAAGTTACATTAAAACGTTTCATTCTTTTTTATAACCTTTATATAATATTTAGCTATCTTAAACATGTATAAAATAATGTTACATTTGAGAGTTAAATGTAAAACAACTATTTCATAAGCTTAAACATATTTAGTAATCTTATTCAATAGTGCATAATAATGTAATTACTATATTCCTCAATATAATATATATAAGTACATTTTTACTTAAAATAAATAAATTTGTATATATCTTTCAAGATTAATGTTTCTAAACTATTGACTTTATTCTTATAAACATATCTTAAACATTAAATATTTCAAAATAGAAAGAGAAAATAATAATAGAATGAAATAAATTAACTTGAGTTTGCTATGGATACACATACTACTAATAACAAAAAGAAACGATTTAAATAAAAATTGAAGAATAAATGGCAAAATTTATGTATAATAATACTTTTATCTAAATCTAAAAATAAGTGTTAATAAAAATTACATCTTTGATATACAACTTTGAAGAAGATCAGTCTCCAATTCTCTCTATTTAAATCAAATCATAAATGATAAATATGAAATTTAATAGCAATTAAAGTTTATGGAGATTATATTTAATAAAAAAATTCAAGATTATCAGCGATAAGGTGGAATTGTATTGAGAGATTACAAAAGTTAGCGGCAGAAATTATTTATTGGTATAATCAAACGCTTACATATATATATATATATGTGCGCGCGCGCGTGTCATAAATAGTCATAAATAATCAAATACATAATATACAATAATAAATATATATACTTTTTTCTCTAAAAATTTTTATAGTTTAATTTTTTATATGACATTATATATTAATAAGGATGTCCTAGGTGTAGGTTTGATAAACCGAAAAAAATTAAATGTTGAAAAATTAAGCATGATATTTTAGTATTAAATTTATAAGTGTTAAATTTATATTGTATGTTATTAAAAATTAAATACATAATATAATTATATTTTTTTGATAACGATAAATGATGAAATTTAAAATATTATTATTGATTTCATAATTTTATTTTTTTAACATAATATTTTAATTTATGAGTACTGAATTTGATATTTGAGTTTAAAGATTTAAGCTTCAAACACAAGATGCAGAGTCCTGTGATGGGAGGGTGTCAAGCTTCCATCGTGTGGCTCAGGATCATATGTGCTGAAAAAAGTAGTATGAAATTTTTATGAAAGTCATATACTGTAATATATTGCTATAATTTATTAAAAAGAAAAAGAAAAACAATAATTAAAATGGGAACATCTGGGATCACATCACGCTCCCACTTTAGGAGTTTCTTATCTGCAGGGCTGTGACAAGTGCGATTACAGAAACCATTAGTTGGTTTTCTCAGCCCATCATTGCCACAATAAACTAGAAATGATAATTTTAGCATAATGTAAAAATAAATGTTTTATAAACATAAAAATATTACAATAAATATGATATAATATATTTAAATATAATTAAATATAATCTTTTTAATACATATTTATTGTATTTATATTTAAAATTTTAATATATTTATATAATTGATTAAAAAAATACCAAACATACTATACATTAGAAAAGTTAAACCACACAGAATCTTATCTCTGTAACTTGAGGCCTGAGATAAGGGAATTTAGAGGTCAGCCCAGGGTAGTGACCACCACCCTCCAAAAATATCAATCTTTTTCCAACATTCTTATTCTTTCTTCTAAGGATGCAAAGGCTAGTTCACACTAAAAAACCAAAATGAAAAGCTCTTCTCCAACCATTTTGAATCCTTCCAAAACTTAAGAACAATACCTCCCCAAAAACCCATACCCCACTCTTTTTTCCCCTTTTTTTTTCTTTGGATCTTTTTATAATAAAGATATTGCCATGTAATATTGAATAATTTTTCCTTTCTAAATTGTTCATTACTTTGCCTTAAATTCTGTCTAAAGCATTCAATAGGAGGAAAAAAGTAGTGTGAATGAATGAAACCTGCCCTCCTTTAAAGTTATTCAAGGATTCTTTAGAGGGTGAAGAAAAGTTCAATTATACAAATTTAAATTTAATTTAATTAATTCATATAATTATTTTAAAAAATATGATATCTAATCAGTTTAAAATTAAAATTTTAACATGTACAACTTTTACTTGTTTTCAAAGTGTGACTTCAATTTTATTTTAAAAAAAAGTTCAATTATACCCCGTAGTTAATTGTTTCATTACACTTTGTATGTCTTCAATGATGTGGATTTGAGGGTGCGTTGTAAACCCCAAGAATTAAGATGACTTTAAGTTACTCATATCCTGTTGTATGCTTTAGAGTGGAATAAAATTAAAAAAAAAAAAAAAAAAAAGAAAGGAAAAGATGTAGCTAGAATTTTGTCTTGCTACCATGGAATGGATAAGTGGCAAAGGTTCTCCAAATTCCAGAAAACGTAAGGGAGAATTGGAGATTACCAACCATTTACATGTTCCCCAAAAAAGAAAAGAAAACAAGACCTTGAAAATGAACCGTAGATTTTCCTACTGAGGAAACACGGTTCATGGGCTACATGTGATGCCCTGCAAAATTGTCTGTTGAAGTTGAAATGATCAACCAACCACCTCTTTTTGTGCTTACCATGTGGTAGTTGGTAGTTGGAACTCAACTAATTAATTGGGACAGTGAGCATAGAGTGCAAAAAAAAAAAGTGTAAAAACTTCTATTAGTAGGATCCAACTCATTGTATAGTTGTTAGCAAAATTAGTAACCTATATGATATATATCATAGATCTTAGAGATATGCTATCTCCATGTTTTTATAAAATAAATGATCAGTTTGAGAATAAAAAAAATTAAAGATGTTAGAATTTTAAATTTGTTATAAGAGTTAAATAATGACTGATTACTATTTATAATTTTAGATTTTTTTATCATCAATATTTATTGTCATTAATTATAATAATATTTATTATATTTAAAATAATAATAAATAAATTAGGATCGAAAGTACGTTTGGAATGCAATTTAAATCTCTATATATATAGTCGTGCAGTTTCCCACTTGTTGCGGGGCATCCATTTTGGATAACATCGACGAAGGATCATCGGTGCCCAAACCCAAAGTCTCTTGCAATCGAGATGGACCAACGAATACAATAGTACTACGTACGTAAAAGCAATAAAGACATTGCCCAACTACCAAACACCTGTGATTAGAACTTGCTATGAGGTCGGCTAGAAAAGCTAGTTGCTAATTATTTCAGGTTTCCTGGACTGCTTGCTGGATGATACGACCAAAAATTTATTTCATAAAGAAACTGTCCATGTGCTTCTTTCGGTCATCATTCATCAATCTTTGGCAACTTTTTTTTCTTTTTACTCATATCTTCAAGTAACATTTTATCTGACAAAACAGCTCAAAACCCGACATACATGTGTGTGCATGTGTGATTAATATTTCTCCCTAGAGACATAATTAATGAGAGAAAAAAATTACTAATTAAGTTAAAATAGATGCTGCTAATATAGGTAATAGCTTTAAAGAGAATAATGACATTATTCTATATTAGTTGGTTCAATTAATTAAGTATTCATTAGCATTTTGATAAGTGTTAAGGTTTGAGCCCCGTCAATAATCCCACTTTGTTGCTGCTTTGTGAGTATCACTATTAATTCTCCTTGAAACTTTTGACCCTGATCAAATATATATATATATATATATATATATGGATTATTCAATTTTAAATATAAAAATTTCCACGAGTTTTATAACAAATAAATTGAAATCCAAATGAAACTTTATACAAGAAAGAGAATATTTGATGTATCAACGATTTAGATGCGGTGATCATCACAGTTCCTGCAACTAGTTCAAGTTAACAGAGTCTAGTTATAATTTCTTGTTTCACTCATTTTTTATTACCACTTAATAAAAAAACAGAGAGTTTTTTCTTAAATTTCATAACTTTAGACATGATATAATTAGATAATACAAAAAAATTAATAATATGAAAAATAATATAAACGAGTCAAAATTTATATAATATAAATTATTAATGAATAAAAATTTATATAAATATATAATATTTTTAATATAATTATAATATATAACAATACATGAACCTTACATATAAATTTGCCGTGCGAAACATAGAAAAGCTATCTCATGGTAATTCGTTAGAGCCAGCCCTGACGACCTTCGTCGATATGAGTTTCAACACAGTTGCCCAAACTTGACCCAGCTTTGTATTTGCGGTCTCAAATTTAGTCTAAAGTGGTAACCAAGCACCTCACCCAACCCGAATCTGTTAAATCTTCATTCTAGGTGGGCTAAAGGTCTTTCAATCTCCACCATCTGACGCAATCGATCAAGGCTTAAGAACAATTAGAGTCGAACTACAATTGGGTTTTGTTGGACCAAGGCTGCTTTACAAATGAGCCTGCTCCTCTTAGTTTCTAAATTGGTCTAACTTAATAAGTTCGACTCTGAAAGCCCAAATTCTAAAAAAGTAGTTAAAAAATTTGACTTGCGCCTGTCAATTTTATTCAAACACAAAAAATTCTATTAATCAACCCGAATCTAGATATTGATTTAATCTGATTTGATTAAAAAAATTAATAATTCAAAATTGATTAACTTGAATCCAAAATTAATTCGAACCTGAAATGGCACAAATTCGAAATGGCCTAAATAATTAACCTAAAATGATCCGAACTCAAATTAATTATAATTTTATTTCAAAAATATTAAGTTCTTAAAAATAATATTTATAACGTAAATTATTAATTTATTTTATTTCATAATTTATAATTATATTGGATTGTGATAAAATATATAAATACTATTTGGTATATATAAATTGATTATGTTCCTATTTTTATTCTCCTATATTTATGCAAAATAATGCAATAATTATATATGTGGCTATTATAATAATTTTTAATATTTTGTTAATTTAAATGTTTTAAATTGTTATTATAAAAGAAAGAAATCATTTATGTTGTTTTATTTATAACTTGCAAAAATATTACTTAGTAAAACTTTGTATAACCATTATTATTTTATTTATAATTTTTTACTTCTGACTTGGATGTGATAAAAAAACACATTCGTTATTATCATTATCAAAGATTGAAGATGCTTTTATTTCTTTGGCCGAACCTAAATAAGAGAATTGAAAAAAATATTCAAATTGTAATTAATTGAAAATTTAATATTCTACCAAGTGAATGTTTTAAAAAAAACTCCTATATGATTTTGCAAGATGTTTGGAATTGACAATTCAATTTAATAATCTTTGAGAATTTAATACTCAAACACACTGATATATTTTGTCATCTTTCTATTTATAAACATAAAAAATCTATAATAAAAAAATAAAGTGCAACTTTTTTGGTCAAATCAAAACATAGAACCATAATTCCATGTAAAATTTTCAAATATACTTTGTAAAAATATCTTTTTAGCAAGCAAATATTTAAGAGGGTCATTTTAAGAACATTTCTACTTCCATTCCTACAACTCAAAATATCGTATAATCTCAATAGTAGATAAAATTATATTTAATGGAAAAAATAAAAATTATCTCTCTATTGGCAAGGATATAGGTGAATAAGTTAATTTTTATTGATTTTTTTAATTGATTTTTTTTTTTAAGTTTAATTTAGTTGAAAAATGGGTATAGATAATGGGTTAAGAGGTTAACTTTTATTGGCCTATTAGATTTTACGTTAATTTGTTTAAAATTTTATTAGACGACAACCTCATTTTAACCACAATAAATTTTTTTATTTTATAGCCTTTTAGATGATAATACTTGTTAAAAAAATTTATTAGTGATATTTAATAAATAA
>JBBYHK010507210.1:0-13713 GCA_038382065.1 Adansonia grandidieri | reverse complement strand
ACAACTGTTGCAAATTGAAAAATCACTTTAAAATCCTAAACGATTTTTCATGAATTTTCTGATATTTTTCTATCAAAACATGTCGAAGTATCTTTAAAATGATGTCTTATTCACCCTCGGATAATTTCGGATGAGAGAGTTATGATTTTTCAACTCTAAACTATCTGGAACCTCTGGAATCCAAACACGTATTATGGTTGGGCCATTCAGGCCCACTAAATGATTTTTCCAAAATTTTCAAACATTTTTCCTAAAAGGTTCATGAAATTCCCTTTCGAGAAAGGTATTGTTTGCAATTTTTCAATACCAAATGAGTCTGAGGTGATTTTTCAAATTTTGACATACCTTGTCCCTTATATGCTCTGCCAGCAGTACTATCAATCTGAACTTGAAAATTTATTCCCCCAGAAAATGATATTTTGGGGCAATGGGAATATTTTTAGGATGACCCTCATTGAGTTACCTTTCTAACAGTGTATTGTCCACCTTCTAAATCCTTTGAACCAATTTAGAATAAATTCAGGAAGCAAGATAGTGCGATGCTGTCCCCTGTTTTTGGTTTTGATCAAAATTGAGTTATTTTCTCGAATTTCGTCTCGAGACATTATGTCAACCCGATTAGACTCAAGAATATGCCTTGACCTCTCATAGGCTCGTATCAAAGCACAAACACATTTTCCATCTTTACCATCCTTATTCACAATAATTTCTTTTGCCAAAAGTTGTTGAAAGGCTCATACATTCTCTAAATCACAAGGTTTTGCTAACTTAAGTTTTCCAACTCGACTTCTCTAAAGAGTGTCAAACATATCACTTTTGATAATACTTTAACCTCGCTTTTCTGAGGGGAAACTCCAACCCCATTTTTCAAAATTGTCAAGCTTTAAAAAAAACCTTCTTTTTTCAACATGATTTGTCAGCCATGGGGATACTCCAACCCTGACCTTCTAAGAGGATACTCCAACCCCGCTTTTCAAAACTATGAAGATTAAAAGAAACCTTTTTTATTAAAATTATTTGTCATCCATGGGGATACTCCAACCTTACCTTTCCGAAGGGATACTCTAACCCTATTTTTAACTGCAATTAATTTTTTTCTCATTCTCAGACTTTTATGAATATGTCAAATAAATCTTGTTTAATCAAGGAACCCAGATGCATCTAAAAAATTGTCAATTCGGTTATTCCCAAATAATCGATGCCAATTGCGAGATAAATTTCAATAGTCCATTCCTTTTCTTTATCATTGCATTGAATGATCCATGCTATGTTACTTCATTTATTATCTTACTAACATGATTTCTTTGTGATGATTATTTGCATTCATGTTTTCCAATCATTTCAAGTAAAACTAAAGGTAATATTCCACGTGTGTATCTCTCTAGTGCCTAGAGTGGAGTATTCCATTTTTTAAAGTAAAATCCAGAGGTCATTTTTATTGAAAATCTCTATATTCCCCATCTCTTTGGGGCATATATGAGATTAAATCTTTTTTATCAAAACCTAGATTTGTATTTATATAAGATTCATGCATTAAAAGGGGTTATATTGAAATAATGACAAATTAAGATCGAAATAATTAAAACCAAGATAAGACATGGCTAGTAAGGTACTGATTTCGGGCATTGCGAAGAGGTTCATACCTCATCATGCATAACCAACTCCCAAACTCAAATAGGGAATCTTTGCATTACGTGGACCATGGGATCAATGTTTTGAGTTTTGTAACTCAAAACATAGGTTCCAATAGGCATCAGATCATGCCTAGCTCGAAATGATCAGTGGTGACTCCAAGCATTAGCCATTTCATCATGGTCATCCGAGACCAATGAGATAAGTGATTCATTTATGGTCCCCCCTTCACTCTATCATAAGAATTCATACATTCTCGTTCTCATCATATCACTAAAGAAAAGTCTCAGTGAAGAAGATATTTCTAAGTTAGGACAATATTTTAAGTCATGCACACCTATAGATCCATGAGGATCTGCCTCAGGGTATGTTGTGACACTCTGCAGTTAAGAAGTTATGTTGTGTGTTAGTGTGGATAGCCAAGAGACTCAGGCAGTACATGCTATATTACACCACATGGTTGATTGCAAGGCTTAATCCTATCAAGTATTTATGCAAAGCCCCTGCACTATCAAGAAGGCTAGCTAGATGGCAAGTCCTACTTTCTAAATATGACATTACCTATGTCAGTCAAAAGGCCATCAAGGCCAATGCGATAGTTAACCTTTTGGCAGGTCGAATGGCAGATGACTATGAACCTACAAATTTTGACTTCCCAGATGAAGATCTAATGTGTATTTCTAAAGACGAAGATGCCTCCAACCAAGATCAATCCTGGAAGATGTATTTTGATGTAGCATCAAATGCTTTAGGACATGGAATTAAGGCAATATTAATGTCACCCGATGAGAGTCATTCTCTGTTCATAGCAAGGCTAAATTTTGACTACATGAATAATATTGCAGAATATAAAGCATGTGTCAAGGGGCTTCAAGCAGCCATTGAGAGGAATGTCAAGATATTATAAGTGTTCGGTGATTTGGCCTTAGTCATTTACTAATTAAAAGAGGAATGGCAAACTTGCGATACCAAGTTGATGCAGTATGGGAAGCTGATAGCAGAGCTTAAGAAAGAATTTAATGATATTAGTTTTTGACACTTATCTCGAGAAGAGAACCAAATAGCTGATGCTTTGGCTACCTTGTCATCCATGTTTAAAGTTAACCAAGAGTTGAATGTTGCTCCCATCCAGATGAGCATCTACACAACTTTGGTTCACTGTTATAGTGTTGAAAAAGATAAGGATGGCCTACCACGACACTATGACATCAAGGATCAACAATATCCCAAACATGCAACCGAGACTAATAAAAAAACTATCAGAAGGCTGGCTATAGGATTTGTTCTCAATGGAAAAATTTTATACAAAAGAAGTCACGATCAAGTATTGCTTAGATGCATTGACACTCCTAAAGCCAAAAAGATCCTAGTAGAAGTTCATAAAGGGATTTGTGGCACACATGCTAATGGACATTAGATGGCCAAGCAAATCTTAAGAGTGGGTTATTACTAGTTGACCCTCAAGAGAGACTACATCAATTACACCCAAAAATGCCATAAGTGTTAAATCTATGCAGACAAGATCAATGTCCCTCTAGCGCCACTTCACGTCATAACAGCCCCATGGCCCTTCTTCATGTGGGGCATGGACGTGATCAGGGCAATCACCCTTAAAGCTTTTAATGGGCATCATTTTACCTTGGTAGCGATCGACTATTTCACCAAATGGGTGAAGGTTGCCTCGTATGCTAATGTCACTAGATCAATCATCTGTAAATTTGTCAAATGGGACATTAGCTGTGGATATGGCCTCTCAAACCAAATCATCAAAGATAATGCAAGCAACTTAAACAATAAAATGATGCAAACAGTCTGCTCACAGTTCAAGATCCAGCATCATAATTTTGTCCCTTATCACCCAAAGATGAATGGGGCAGTCTAGGCTGCCAATAAAAACATTAAAAGAATAGTTAAAAAAATGGTTGAGACTTACAAAGACTGGCATGAGAAGCTATTCTTTGCACTTTATGCCTATCAAACCTCAGTTTGCACTTCCACAGGTGCTACCCCATTTTCTCTTGTCCATGGGATGAAAGCTATATTGCCTACTGAAGTCAAGTTTCCTTTTTTAAGAGTCTTGATGGAAACCAAACTTGAAGAAGCTAAATAGGTCAAGACCAGATATGACCAGCTCAACCTCATTGAGGAAAAAAGCATAAAAGCCAAATGCCATGGCCAAATGTATCAAAGACGCATGGTCTGATCCCATGACAAAAAGATGTGCCCATGACAATTTCACCCAGGCGAATTGGTATTGAAGAAGATCCTCCCAATTCACAAAGATGCACGAGGCAAGTGGACCCCTAATTGGGAAAGATCGTATGCCGTGAAGCAAGCCTTCTCCGGAGGGGCCCTAATCTGGTCAGAAATGAATTGCAATGTCTTGCCCAACCCAATCAACTCAGATTCTGTCAAAAAATACTACACATAAAAGGTGAAAACCTGAAAAGGCATCATTCAACAAAAAAAAAACTAAACAAAAAAACTAAACAAAACAAAAATAAAATAAAACAAAACAAAAAAAAAACAAATTAAAAAAAGAGAAAACAAAAAAGGGTCCAAATGTAATTCCAAAAAGGGCATCTGGGTAGCCAACTTGACTACAGTTGAAAACCAGCAAGGGCGACTTGAGAAAATCAATTTTGGTGGAGCATAAACTAAGAGTACCTATAGGACAATGCAAAGCAATCCTAGAGATTTTCCAAAGATCAACTCATACTAGTCACATTTATTATTTGAAAAAGATCTTGAAAAGCACTTAAGGAACATCCATGTCATGATTATTAGAGGCATCTTCCGCCTAAAAGATCATACTTCTTGCCACAGAATCACTTGTTTGTCAAATAGTATACCAAGTTGTATCTTTTTGTTGTCATGAATAAATATTGCCTTGTTTCTTTTAACCCCCTGTACAATTCACATTGCACTTGTCATTTAGTCAATAATGTTTGATAATCAACTAAAATATGCACAGGACATCTTGATATTACATCGAAAGGACAAGAAAAGCACAAGAAACTCTGCTCACACCTTAATCATCAAAATCATGGACTTTTCGCATCCAAACACCTGTTCAGCATGACCATACACCAAACCATTTCTTGCTTTCATAAGTCGCATCTCAAGAAAAAAACCATTTTAAACTAACCAAAAATTGACCCATGTATTCTATCAGAATCCTATGGAAACCAGAGATATCAACCTAATTAGTCAAATAGTCTCCAAATTGTTGACAATGCCTTCCAATTGTTAGGAAAACAATCGAGCCTCCCAGATCAAAAAATGCAATAATCCAAATTCTTGAGAATAGATTTTTTTATTGTATCCCTAGTGAAGCCTGGACAACAAATAATCCCCAGCAAGATTGGCAAAATTCTAGTCCATAGTTGCAATAAAGATGAATCGCCATGTCTATGAGAGTCTGAATGACGTACAAGAAAAACTATAGCTATCTCCTGTATTAGACTTAACATCATGCAATCATGATAGCATTCCACATCATGGATTTCGATTACCATCATACATCATCATTTTTATAATATCACTCCAAACCTTCTAAGAAGTCCCTGGTAAGAACTTTGAGCTTCATAAACCAAGCATCATTCAGGAGGCACCTATCAAGAAACCTTCTTAAGCCCATACAAGCTAGTGGCAACAAACTTGTCTATAAACAACCTAATGCCAATCATACCCTTTTCAAAGCCTACAAGTCAGTGGCACCTTTTCAAAGCCCACAAGTCAGTGGCACCCTTTCAAAGCCCACAAGTTAGTAGTACCTTTTCAAAGCCCACAAGTCAATGGCATCTTTTCAAAGCCCACAAGTTAGTAGCACCTTTCAAAGCCCATAAGTTGTGGCATCTTTTTAAAGCCTATAAGTCATGGCACATTTTTAAAGCCCATAAGTCAGTGGCACCCTTTCCAAAAACCTACAAGTCAGTGGCACCTTTTTAAAGCCCATACAAACTAGTGGCACCCAAGTTTGAGTCAAAGTCCACACAAGCTAGTGGCACCCAAGTCTAAGTCAAAGCCCGCACAAGCTGGCGGCACTCCAATCAAAGCCCACACTAGCTTGTGGCACCCAAGTTTAAGTTAAAGCTCGCACAAGCTAGCGACACCCATATAAAAAATCCACATTACTCTGTACCTACCTAAAGAGGTCAAACCTTAGAAAATCTAACACCCTAGTAGGGAGGCAAACCCTACAAAATTCACTTAAACCTCTATCAAGATCACTGTTAATACACTGCACTTATCATAATGAAAATTACAATTTATTTTCCTTGTAGGTGTTTTGGGGAGCATCATTCAGCCTCGGACAAAATAGTGTTTATTTGTCTTTACCTTGTTCTTGATTCTTAGCAATGGTCAAAGAGGGGCAGCTGTAGATACCTTATTTTGTTTGGGCTAATTTTTTTAGCAACCTGGCTAATTTTCCATAGTTTGGGCATTTTTTACTCTTCCATAATCTGATCAAAAACTTGATTTTAACTCATTTTTTTGCATCAAGAAAGATCAAAACCCATATGAAATTATGAATTTGGACTTTTGAACTAATCAAAACATTTTTTTAAAGTCTAAATTAGATAAAAGAAGGTCAATCTCACATAATCACCATACACCCTATTTTGTTCATTAAGATCACCATCAGACACCCTATTTGCTAGAAAATCATTTTAGCATTTAAACTAGCCACCCTATGTCCATCACATTGGCAGCAAGTTGCTCCCTACAGCCATTCTATAGCCACCAAGTTGACATCACTTTGTCCCCCTTGAGAAATGACTAAAGCCACTTCAAATTGGTTCCAAAATGCTGGTATAAATAGACCACTTATATCTCAGCTATAAAAGATTAGATTCCAGCTTGTTTTAGCTTTCAAAACACATTCCTATACTAAGAAAACTAGAATCCCGTAGCTCTTTACTCACCACCTAAAAATAGCCCTAAAATACTCATTCCCAACCATTATACATTCTAAATACCAGAACCAAAACCTTATTATTTTTCTCTTTTTCTTACATATTAACAACAAGGAAAAGAGAGAAATTCAAGGGATCTCTATTGCTCCAATTATTTAGCCAAAAAGTGAAGTTTTGTTGGTATAACTTCTCACTTTATCACTTTTATTTTTTGTTTTTCAACATCTTCATCATTTTAGTGAGCTCTCCATGTTTCCATCACCCTCTTAGGATTATCATGCATTATTATGGCTTATGGTTGTGGTAGTTTGAGATTTGGATGCCTTAACGGCCCTTTGATTTGCAAAATGCCTTATTTCATCCTTATTAGTTTGATATCTCTTACTCATGCATTTTATGCCAGATCCGTGCATCTTGTTATCCTTAATCCATGTATGAATCATTAGCCTAGCACTATTCAAGCATATCTATACATTAGCTTGCATGAATCATTATCATTTTTAGCATCCATAACATTTTCTTGTCAAAATGTATAACACTTTCTTTGTCTAGACCATTGGTAAAGTTGACATCCCTATTCATGTTATGTGCCATCCCTTTGTATGTTTGTTGTCTTCCCCTTGTCAAAATGCATGTTTGATGGCTATCAAAAATTGATTTTCAAAACCTCCCCAAGCCAAGCATGTTATTCTCAACCAATGAGGACTAGTATGAACTTAGCATTTTCCTTAAAGTTAGCAAAGAAAATCTTGGGGAAATTAAGTTTTCCAGATCTGAAATCTTGGTTAAACGAGCTCAAATCTTTTGATATTCCAATAAAAATAGCCTTGCACTCATTCTCGAAATGTTTGTGCCTTGTTTTTGAGTCAAAACCTTGAGTGGTATGATCAATGGGCTGTTTCATCATCCCAAACTACTCTAGGGCTGTGCAAATGAGTTCGTGATGCTCATGCCACTTTTTCCCTTTAGTCATGGATGTTCGTATGTGAATGACTCAAGTTTGGACCTATAATCATAAAGAAAATAAAAAATATCCCTTGCTGTGCTTTGTCTCCTGCTAGCAGCACAACTGTTGTAAATTGAAAAATCACTTTAAAATCCTAAACAATTTTTCATGAATTTTTTTAACCTTTTCCTCTCAAAGTGTGTTAAATTATCTTTAAAATGATGTCTTATTCACCCACGATTCATTCCGGATGAGAGAGTTATGATTTTTCAAATCTAAACTATCCAAAACCTTTAGAGTCTAAACATGTATTTTAGGGTTAGGCCATTCTGACCCATAATGATTTTTACAAAATTTTTGAACATTTTTCCTAAAAGATTCATGAAATGCTCTTTTAAGAAAGGTATCACTTGCAATCTTTTGATAGCAAATGAGTCCGAGGTGATTTTTCAAATTTTGACACACCTTATCGCTCTATACTCTGCCATCAACACAATCTATCTGAACTTGAAAATTTATTTCCCTAGAAAGTGACTTTTTGGGATATTGGGAACACTTTTAGATTGACCCTCATTGAGTTACCTTTCTAACGGTGTCTTGTCCACCCTCTAAAGCCTTTAAACCAATTTAGAATAAATTCGGGATGTGGGATAGCGCATGTAGTCCCCTATTTTTGGTTATGGTCAAAATTAAGTTGTTTTCCTAAGCTTTATCTCGAGACATTCAAATGTCACCATAGCACCCCGATCAGCCTTGAGAACATGCTTTAACCTACCACAAGCTTATATTAAGGCATAAACATACTTTACATCTTTACCATCCTTATTCACAATAATTTCTTTTGCCAAAAGTTATCAAAAAGCTCACTTATTATCCAAATCACAAAGTTTTGTCAATTTAAGTTCTCCAACTCGACTTCTCTAAAAAGTGTCAGATGTGTCACTTTTGGGGATGCTCCAACCCTGACCTTTCGAGGGGATACTCTAACCTCACTTTTCAAAATTATTAAGATTGAAAAATCTTCCTTTCTCAAAATGATTTATCATCCACGGGGATACTCCAACCCTGACCTCCCAAGGGGATAATCCAACCTCACTCTTCAAATTTGTTAAGAGCTAAAAAAATATCTTTCTTTGTCAAATTATTTTCCATCCATGGGGATACTCCAACCTCGACTTTTTGGGGGGATATTCTAACCTCATTTTTTAAAATTGTCAACCTTTAAAGAATTTTCATCAAAATTATTTGTCATCCAAGGGGATACTCCTACCCCATCTTTTCGAGGGGATACCTCAACCCTGTCTTTGAACTACAATTAATTTTTTTCCTTCTTCCCAAACTTCCATGAATGTGTCAAACAAATCTTAGTCAATTAAGAAACCCAAATGCATCTAAAAAATTGTTAATTCAGTTATTCCTAAATAATCGATGCTAATTGCAAGATAAATTCCAATAGTCCATTCCTCTTCTTTATCACTGCGTTGAATGATCCATGTTATGTTACTTCATTTGTTGCCTCACTAGCATGATTTCTTCGTGATGATTATTTGCATTCATGTTTTCAAATCATTTCAAATAAAATTAAAGGTAATGTTTTGTGTGGGTATAACTTTAGCGCCTAAAGTGGAACATTCCATTTTTAAAGTAAAATCTAGAGGTCATTTTTATTGAAAATCTCTATATTCCCTACTCTTCAGGGTGTATATGAGATTAAATCTTTTTCATCAAAACCTGGATTTGTATTTCTACAAGATTCATGCATTCAAACAGGGTTATATCGAAATAGTGATGAGGTAAGATTGAAAGAATCAGAACCAAGATAAGATATAGCTAGTAAGGTACTATTTTAGGCATCGTGAAGAGGTTCGTACCTCATCGCGCTAGCCAATTACCAAACCCAAACAATAAATCTTTGTATTACGTAAACCACGGGATTGATGTTTTGAGTTTTGTAACTCTAAACATAGGTTTCAATAGGCATCCGGTCATGCTTAGCCTAAAATGATCGATGGTGACTCCAAGCGTTGGCCATTTCATGATGGTCATCTGAGACCAATAAGATGAAATGATTTATCTTATGGTCCTCTTCACTGCATCACGAGTCAAGAATCAGTACTTTCTCATTCTCATCATGTCACGAAGGAAAAGTCTCGGTCAAGAAGATATTTATAAGTTAAAAAAATATTTTAAGTTGTATGCACCTATAGATCTGCAGGGATCTACCCCAGGGTATGTTGCGATAATAATCTCCATTCTTTCTGTTATTGGAACTACAATCATGTTCTCCACATTGGGATACACGATATTGATGCTTTAGATTTGCAGGAAAAACTTTTGTTTCCACCATTTTCCTTGTAATTAAAGTTCATCAGGTGAAAAAAGACAAACATGGATACTCATAACAATCTCCATTTTTTTTGTTATTGGCACTACAATCATGTTCTCCACATTGTGATACACGATCTTGATGCTTTGGATTTGTAAGAAAGCTTTTGTTACCACCATTTACCTTATAACTAATGTTCATCCATGAAATGAGACAAACTTGGATACTAGTAATAATCTCCATTCTTTTTGTTATGGTCACTACAATCATGTTATCCACATTGTGATACATGATTTTCATGCTTTGGATTTGCAAGAAAAGCTTTTCTTTCCTCCATTTACCTTATAATTAATGTTCATATGTGAAATGAGACAAACTTAGATACTTGTAATAATCTCCTTTCATTTTGTTATGTGCACTATAATCATGTTCTCCTCATTGTGATACACGATCTTGATGCTTTAAATTTGCAAGAAAAGGTTTTCTTTCCACCATTTTCCTTATGATCAAAGTTCATCTGTGAAATAAGCCAAACTTAGATAGTCATAATAATCTCCATTCTTTTTGTTATTGGCACTACAATCATGTTCTCCACATTGGGATGCAATATACTAATGCTTTTAAATTGCAAGAAAAGCTTTTCTTTCCACCATTTTCCTTGTAATTAAAGTTTATCTGTGAAATAAGACAAACTTGCATATTCGTAATAACCTTTATTGTTTTTGTTGTTAGCACTACAATCATGTTCTCCACATTGTGATACATTCTTTGGATTTGCAAGAAAAGCTTTTCTTTCCACCATTCTCCTTATAATTAATGTTCATCCATGAAATGAGACAAACTTGGATACTCATAATAATCTCTATTCCTTTTTTATGGTCACTACAATAATGCTCTTCACATTCGAATACACGATATTGATGCTTTGGATTTGCAAGAAAAGCTTTTCTTTCCACCATTTTCCTTATAATCAAAGTTCCTCTGTGAAATGGGACAAACTTGGATACTCGTAATAATCTCCATTTTTTTGTTATCGGCACTGCAATTATGTTCTCCACATTGTCAAACATGATCTTGATGCTTTGGATTTGTAAGAAAAGCTTTTCTTTCCACCAATTTCCTTATAATTCATGTTCATCTTTAAAATAAGACAAACCAGGATACTGATAATAATCTCCATTCTTTTTGTTATGGACACGGCAATCATGTTCTCCATATTATGATACATGATCTTGATGCTTTAGATTTGCAAGAAAAGCTTTTCTTCCCACCATTTTCCTTATAATTAACGTTTATCCGTGAAATGAGATAAACTTGGATACTCGTAATAATCTCCATTCTTTTGTTATGGTTACTACAATAATGTTCTCCATATTGGATACACGATATTGATGCTTTGGATTTGCAAGAAAAGCTTTTCTTTCCACCATTTTCCTTATAATCAAAGTTCCTCCATGAAATGAGCCAAACTTAGATAGTCGTAATAATCTCCATTCTTTTTGTTATTGGCACTACAATCATGTTCTCCATATTGGGTTGCACAGTATTGATGCTTTTAAATTGCAAGAAAAGCTTTTCTTTCCACCATTTTACTTGTGATTAAAGTTCATCCGTGAAATAAGATAAACTTGTATACTCGTAATAACCTCCATTGTTTTTGTTGTTGGCACTACAATAATGTTCTTCACATTGTGATACATGCTTTGGATTAGCAAGAAAAGCTTTTCTTTCCACCATTCTCCTTATAATTAATGTTCATCCATGAAATGAGACAAACTTGGATACTCGTAATAATCTCCATTCTTTTTTTATGGTCACTACACTAATGCTCTCCACATTCGGATACATGATATTGATGCTTTGGATTTGTAAGAAAAGCTTTTCTTTCCACCATTTTCCTTATAATCAAAGTTTCTCTGTGAAATAGGACAAACTTGGATACTCATAATAATCTCCATTCTTTTTGTTATCGGCACTGCAATCATGTTCTCCACATTGTCAAACATGATCTTGATGCTTTGGATTTGCAAGAAAAGCTTTTCTTTCCACCAATTTCCTTACAATTAATGTTTATCCGTGAAATAAGATAAACTTGGAACTGATAATAATCTCCATTCCTTTTGTTATGGACACTACAATCATGTTCTCCACATTATGATACATGATCTTGATGCTTTAGATTTGCAAGAAAAGCTTTTCTACACACTATTTTCCTTATAATTAACGTTCATCGATGAAATGAAACAAACTTGGATACTCGTAATAATCTCCATTCTTTTGTTATGGTCACTACAATAATGTTCTCCACATTGGGTATACGATATTGATGCTTTGGATTTGCAAGAAAAGCTTTTCTTTCCACCATTTTCCTTATAATCAAAGTTCCTCCATGAAATAGGACAAACTTGGATACTTGTAATAATCTCCATTCTTTTTATTGTTGGCACTACAATCATGTTCTCCACATTGTCATACATGATCTTGATGCTTTGGATTTGCAAGAAAAGCTTTTCTTTCCACCATTTTCATTATAATTAACATTCATTCATGAAATAAGACAAACATGGATACTCGTAATTGTAGACACCTTATTTTGTCGGGGCTAGTTTGTAGCAATCTGGAGCATGGACGCAACAGGGGGTAATGATCGTCACCTAATAAAAAAGTATTTTAAGGATGTCAAGAAGGCCTAGGGATCATATCAAAGGCAAATGCAAAGATGTGGTATCAAATGACGTAGTCCTAGGTATCCGGGGACAAAAGATTTAACAAAATTCATAATTTTACTTGAATGTATCGATACATGGTTCTCATGTATCGATACAATGCTCCAACGCACCAAAAATTTGAAATATCATTATTTGTATCGATACAACATGCAGATGTATTAATACATAAGCCTCTATATTGATACAGGACCTTATGTATGATACTAGGCCATGCCAAGACCAAAACATGCATTTTGTAAAGAAATGTATCAATGCACATCAATATGTATCAATACAATGGTTCATAGTATCGATACAATGGTTCGTAGTATCGATATAGTGATCATTGTATCGATACAATGTTCATTTTATTTATACCATCAAGGTTTCTAGACCAAATGTATCGAGACATTATGCAATGCATCGATACATGAAGGCCATTTTCACAGTTCAGGCACTTTTGACTCATCCACCATTGATCCAAAACTCGATTTTAACTCTTTTCTTTGCATCAGGAAAGATTAAAACACATGTCAAATTATGAATTTAGACTTTTAAATTAATCAAAACATTTTTAAGTCCAAATTGGATCAAAAGGGTCAATGTCATTTGATCACCCTACTCCTCCCTAATTGTTGGCCAATGTCACCATCAGCCACCCTATTTGCTAGAAAAGCATTTCAACATTTAAACCAGCCACCCTATGCCCATCACATTGGCAGCAAACGGCCTCCTACAGCCACCCTATAGCCACCATCTTGACATCACCTTGTCCCTCTTTGAGAAATGGCCAAAAATACCTCTAATTGGGCTTAAAAGGCTGGTATAAATGGACCACTTCTATCTCAGCTAAAGAGAGGTTAGATTTTAGCTCATTTTCACTTCCAAAAACACATTCACACATGAAGAAAACTAGAATCCCGTAGCTCTTCACCTACCACCCAAAAATAGCCCTAAAACACTTACTCTCAACCTCTACACTTTCTAAAAATCACACTCATCCATACCAGAACCAAAACCTCATTATTTCTCTCTTTTTCTTGCTTATTAACAACAAAAAGAGGGAATTCAAGTCATCTTTGGTGCTCTAACTATTTGGCTAAATTTGAAGTTTTGTTGGTATAACTTCCTACTCTATCACTCACATTTTCTATTTTTTAGCACCTTCATCATTTTAGTGAG
>JBBYHK010507200.1:0-13714 GCA_038382065.1 Adansonia grandidieri | reverse complement strand
CGCAAATGATGAGGTTAGAAAAAACTAACTGCTAACGGTAAATTTTGGAGGTAAGTTTCAATTTATCTGCAAGAGGAGAAATTTAGAAGAAGATAGAATAACATTATTTCAATAATTTATTAATTTAAATATGAATTATTTTACCAATTTCATTGTTTTATACAAAAAAAATAAATATGATAAAATAAACTCGAATTTTAAAATTTTTCTGAAAAGATTTGAGCTTGAATTTGAATAATTCAATAGAACCGTAAAAAAGTCAATAGTATGAACCTGAGTCTAACTCGAAGCCAAATTTAATACTAAAAATAAATATAATTAAATTATAATTAATTTTTTTTATAAAGTAAAAACATTAATTATCAATTTTATTTTATTATTTTTTAATAATTTAATTAAATATTAAAAATTTAATTTAAATTTTATATATGATTAAACTTACTCATAGGTCGGGTTAGGTCGCAACTAAATTTTTTTTTAAATCTTAAGCCTTAGCCCTTATTTAACATGCCCAAACCTGCTTGTTTAAGCTATAATTACTATTCATTATATTAAAAATATTTTTGAATTAATATTTTTATATTTTATAATTAAATTTAAATAAAATATATGTTATTTTAATTTAAAATCATTGTTTTGAGTTAAGCTGGATTAGTCTGAAACAAAAATATGAGAACTCAGGTCTAATTGAGTCAGGTAGGTAACTCAACCCTTGAGCAGGTTTGTATACGATAAAATAATAATTTACAAAAAAAGTAAATTATATTATGAGCTTTAAAAATACTGTTAATAAAATATATAATTCATTTATTACATTTTTTTATTTAATTAGTTAGATTCATTAAATATTGAGAGTTTATTTATGTTAGTAGTAAAATTTTAAATGCTTCTTTAAATATTATTATTATTATTTCAAGTAATGATAATTAAAGTATGATAATAGTATAACAAAGTAATAAAGTAAATTAAAAAATATGAAAGACACAATAGATAATACCATAAAAAAAAAAGAAAAACTCATATGTTAGACTAGCAACTAAACCTGCCCACGGGTTTGACAGTTTGCCCAGTCCAATAGGCTCAGCACGATTAGGCTCAAATCTCAGATTTTAAGTTTCAAGAAAGCTCAACCTATGTTTTTTTTTAAAAAAATAAAATAATATATTTTTATTTAAATTGAATGATAAAATATATAAATATTAATATAAAAAATAATTTTTTAATATTATGAACAGTGATTTGTGCTTAAATTGACGAGCCAGGCCAAATTTGATCCTGAGCTTAAAATTTAAAATTTTTGGGACATGGCTAGACTGATAGAACCGCACTAAGATTTTTTTTGTCAGACCAAGCCAAATTCAAGCATGAGTTTAGAATTCAAAATTACGTAAAAATTGATTACATTTAATATAAAATATAAAATAATGTAAAATATACTATAACTAAAATCTGACCCCGACTCGACCTCAATTCGAATAGACCTGAACCCGAATCCAAAAAAATCCAAACCGAAGTCAATTTGAATATGAAAAAATTTAAATTCAAAATGACTCGATCTGAACTCAAATATGCTCAATTGCTACATCTACTAAAAAATCAACAAAATTAAACCTATAATACCAAGTTTTAATTATATATTTTAAAAATAATAATAATAATTTTCTAAGGCATTAGAGTAAAAATTGGTTTGATAAATTACGCAAAATTCACCCTTTTCTTTCCATTATATCATTACTATTTTCTTACAAATTAATTAATGATAAATAATAAAGAAGACAATCTCTTTTTTTTCTTTTTTTTTCGTATTCAATTTGACACAAAATAATTTTTATATTATACATGCTATAAGTATGTACGTACTTTCCACCAATAAATTAAAAGTAAATATACGTTCATTTGATTAGTCGAATCCTCGTGGAGTTATATGGACTGCTATCACACAATGCATTTCATATTTTCTTTTTCATTATATTTAGATTTTATTAATTTTTAAATAAAAGTCATGAAATTGAACAAATTTATTACTTGTATAAATAAAAAATTCAATTTTATTATTTTTTCTTTTAAAATGTAGGGGTCAAAATTATAAATGAACTTTATAAAATTATAATACAGTGATGAAATTCAATACTAAATTATATACTAGATTATAATATATAGTGACAAATTTAATTTTAATTTTTTTGTTTCTCATTAAAATAATTGCAAAGTGATAACTTGAAAAAAAAAATACATATATATACATAACCTTAAAACATAAATTTAATGAATATATTAAAAACAATGAAAAAGAAATTAATCTTTTTTTAAGAAAAATAAGATAAAATATTTCTTTTAATCTAAAGCTCAAGTTGAAATGTTCCGCTATGTGCTTCCATCCAATCATTTATATATATATATATATATGAAAACCATGTGGTTGTGATAATTTAACAAAATATATTTATATGAAAAAAAAAATGGAAAGATGACGCACAATAAGTTATACTACAGGAAAAAAAAGGCTTAAATATTAAATTTTCAGTATGGAAATTTGACTATAATGTAAAAAGCACATAAATCAAATCCAAGAATTAATCAAAATTTTCCAAATCAAAAGAAGGATAATAAGAAAACTTCTTTTTGTTTTAAAAATGATTGCTTACCAGAACTATACGAGTATGATATAAGCGTTAAAGTGGACTTATATTTATAGAAAAAATTTGAAGGTCAAATCTATATAAGTCCAATCTTAAGGAAGAGATAATCACGTATCTTCAAACAGTAAGACATTAGATCAATTGAGTGGGTATTTTGGGTGATTCAAATATGAAAAAGAGGAAATATAAAAAATCTTTAGTTCAATTCATTTCTAATATAGAAAAATTGATTTCTAAGACATTTAAAAAATTTTTAGTATGACTTCAATGGTTTGACTTAAATTTAATAATTTAATTTTTAAAAAAATAATTAAAATATATTATAATATAAATGAATAATATCAACTTAATATAGATATATTAACATTATATATATAAATTATTAATACATTAAAATTAATATAAATATATATTTATAATATAAATATTATATAAATACAAACGTACCCGGCGGAGCTAAACCTTGAATTGTCGTATTTCAGCACTTTAATATTTGTCCGACTTTCTTGCACATGCTGTAATTGACGTTCAGTTTTACTCGCATTAGTAATGGTACGGTGGTCAAAATCCAAAGTTCAAAGTCCAAAGTCGACCAATATCAGCGAAACTTGCTCCAATTTGTTTTCTTTTTTCTTTTCTTTCGCTCTCAATAACTTCTTGCAGAAAAATACGGTTGGAATTAGACTTTTCAATTCAACAGGTGATATTAATTAGAGATTTTAAAGTTTTAAATTATTTTTAATTTAAATTTATTTTAAATTTAAATTATTAATTTTTAATCGAATTAAATTAAATTAGATTTTAACGTAAGAATCGATTGATTTAGTTGGAATTGAGATCCCAGCACCAAAATTTGTGGGTACATTGAAAATTTTTTATGTCCTCTTTTTAAGACAATTTCTTTTAGTGTAAGAAACATAGAGAAACATAAATGTTTTAAAAGTTACAACTTAATTATACATTAGTATTTGTTTTAATGAATAAATGAATAGTTTTGCAATAAGTTGTTAAATTTTATTTTATTATTTTTACGTTATTATTTTTTTATAAATTTATTAATTAAATTAGTATTAGTTGAAAGAGTGTTTACTGTTGCTTTAAATAATTAAAATTTAATATAATATTAATATATTTTTTAAATTTTATATAATATAAATTATTAAAATATTAAAATTTATGTGAATATAAAATAATTTAAATATAATTATAATAATATAATAAAATATATAAATATAATATAAATGTGTTGAAATTTATCGCTGCACGTAAAAATCCTTTATTAATTGAGAAAAAGAAAGTTAACAACTTGTTGAATATTAAAGAGACGGGTCACAATTTTCTTGCAGCGCAAAACTCAAAAGCTGTGGAGATCCAGATTGGAGGAGTCCAGACTCCAGATACAAAAACGAGTAATTGGCGCGTGGAGGGTGGGCACTTGAAGAAAGAAAAAGGGTCCGAGTCCCACATATGAACCGACTTTTTTTTACTTTGTCTCTCTTCCTTTTCCTAGTTTCCTGTTTGATCGGAACAAAAGCAACAACTGATCACCCATTCTCTCCATTCTTCAATACCCAAAGCTCCTTTTTTTTTTCTCTAAAATTATCAGATTTGTTCTAACATTAACATAATACGACGATCTCTCTTTCTTCTTTTTTTTTTTTTCTTGTTTAGTCTCTAAGAAAGTTTTTTTTTCTTTTTCTTTTTGCAAACATGGGTTCCATTTCTTTTGCCAATTATCAAAACCTGAAGCCATTCCCATCTATCATTTCTTTTCTTAATTCCAAGCAATCCTGCATTGTTTCCTTGTATCAGCATCATTCCCATAAAGTTGTACCTTCTTTGTCTCTCCCCAAAGGAAGCTATTTTCGCCCTGCTGCTGGACTCATCGCCAACTCTGTTCCGGTAACCCTCCTTTTCCTCCTCTTTTTTTTCTTGTTTTTTTTTTTTTTGGGAATTTTGGCTTTTTTTCTTATAAAAAAAAGAGATTGTTTTAGACATGAGTTTTAATGATTTTGGTTTTTTTTTTTTTTTGGTAGTCAAGGAACGGAAATTATACCGTGGGTGATTTTATGACCAGGAAAGAGGACTTACATGTTGTCAAAACTACAACGAGTGTAGATGAAGGTATTACTTATACGTGATAACCCTACTTATTCACCATATATATGTTGAGGTTTCTTTTTTTTTGGGTCAAATTTTCTACTGAATTCTGTAATTGCAGCATTGGAGGCACTTGTGGAGAAAAGAATTACCGGTTTCCCAGTGATTGATGATGACTGGAAATTGGTAACTTTTGAATTTGCTACACTATTTCATCATTTACAATTTGGTTTTTTTTTTTCCCCTTCTATTCGTTTTGAACTCGTTGAGAATATGTTGTCTGATCCCATGCTTTTACCCTGCATAGAGACTAAGATCTTGTTTGTTTACTTTATCTGAGGATCATTTATATTTCTTGGAGACATTGGTTTTGATGGAGAGAGGATTATGACATTCTGACATATGTTATTGGGATATGAATACATAAAGTTGCTGTTTTTTGACTGGCGTTTGGAAACGCTCAGTTCTTAATTATCCTGGCCTCTTTGGATTTCCATTCGTTTCTTGGAGAAAAAAGATAGCGTTTAAGTCTATAACCGGTCTGTGATAGTGAATTTTGAGCTCTACCATCTTCTTCATCAAGTTAACGCTGACCCGGTTTCCCTATTGCAGGTTGGTGTTGTTTCCGATTATGATTTGTTGGCACTTGACTCTATCTCAGGTAGTTTATAAGATGATTATGAAACAGAATTTGAACTTCTTGGGTTGATTTGGTGTTTCTCCTTGGTGTTTGTTTGTGTTTATTTAAGGATAAAAAAGGTATCAATTCATTTTCAGAAATGTTCTCATCCTAACATTTCATTAGTGACGCAGTTTATTCATTTCAGGATTGGCCTTTTCTCCTTTGCGTTTGCTAGTGGATTATTAAATTTATTTCAATTTTTATTTAGATATTGCCTTTTGTGTTATTTGCTTCCTTTTGTTGCTCATCATTGATTAAACTACCGATTGAGTTTTGCCCACCTTGGCTCTAAATTTGGTTTCTCTTGTAATTGTTCTGAAATGGCTATTGATTTGTTCCTTTTTTTTTTATTTTGACTATCAGGTAGCAGTCAAAATGACACAACCATGTTTCCCAATGTTGATAGTTCCTGGAAAGTACGTAAGAATTCTGCTTCTGATTCTTCGGTTGGGTTTTGGTCGAAATTTGTTTCTCATTCTTGGTTATCATGGCAGACATTCAATGAAATACAGAAATTGATCAACAAAAATAATGGAAAAGTCGTCGGGGACTTGATGACACCTTCACCACTTGTTGTTCATGAAACAACAAACCTGGAAGATGCTGCTAGGTATTGTTTTGTCAGCTTTTCGAAAATACATTGAATGCATTTGTTTTGTTACCTGGATGTTCTCACTCCGATTTTTTTTATATCAGGTTGTTGCTTGAGACCAAGTATCGTCGACTACCAGTGGTAGATGATGATGGAAAATTAGTAAGAACTTTTCTGTCACGTTCTTTCTATGTTTTCATAAATATATGTTACAATTTGCTTCTTGGATTCATATTAGCTATTGGATGATTTCTGATTGATTTCTATTTAAATCTCCAAGGTTGGAATCATTACAAGGGGAAATGTTGTTAGAGCTGCCCTGCAGATAAAACGTGCTAGTGAAAGGTCGACATGATGCCTAGCATCCGGAAAAGATCATAATCTCGGTGTCAAATTGATGGCTCAATTCTTTTCTCAATATACAGATCAAACAAGTATTATTCTTCTCCCTCAGTCGTTTGCCATGTACAACTTCCACAGCAGATTGAGAAATTTAATCCTCTCTATTGAGCCTGTTTAAAATAGGGCAATATTGGCTAGAATCAGAAATGCCTTGGCTGCTTGCAGTAAACATGTACCAAAAGTTCTGTATCTAAACATTTGTGTTATACTGCCCTTTTTATTTAACTATTGAATGGTTTATATAAATAAGTTTTCAAGTCGCTATGAATATAATTAAGTCTATATTACTTTGACTGTTCATTTTTCTTAAAAGCACCTATGTCCAATACTGTTTCCGATTCATTTCAAGCATGGTTATGGAAATGTGACCCTCTTAGACCTCCAAATAAATGCAAAAAACTTAGAAAAAAATGAACATATTTATATTCGACACTTACACTTGAATCCAAATAACATAGATTGAAGTATCTCGTTTGGCAACTTTACTGGTCCCATCACTGTGAATGCTTCTTCCGGTGGAAGTTAAAAAAGCACATCTGAAATGTTTTGGCTCCTGAGCTAGTCCCATGATCGATTTAAGTTTCGGAGAACAATTTGTAACACGAACACATGCTAAAAATAGAGGAAAAAAAGGAAAATTTTCAGGCTGTCTCGTGCATTTGCAATGGGATAATCCACAATTTTTTTTTTCAGATGATAATCAACACTTTTGTCATATATATATATATATATATATATATATAAATTGACATTCGAACTCTTCTCTGGCCTTAAGATATTGTTGGAAGGATTGTATGTTCCACAACACACGTTTAAGAAGCTCAAGTTCAGAGTGGATTTTACCTTCGAATCTGTCAAAGACAGCAGAAATTGAGAAGGCGGGTATCAATTCAAGATGACATCCCTCCATATGTAAGCCATTCCCAAAGAACACGCTTTTTGTGAAACAAAGATGTAGTGATAGATATATAGTCAAATGTGCTGACTTAGGAAAACAACCGAAAGTCTTTGGTTTCCGGGCCCTGTCATCGATTTAAGACCATTGCTTCCTTATTCTCTGTTCTTGAATCCAACCCCAGCTGAGTTCTTCTGGAACAAAAAGGGAACTTCCTATCTCATTTTTCTCTTTGGATCCATGGACTCGAGATCCCCTCCAGTAGAAATGTTCTTCTTCCCCTATGTAGGAGGAGGCCATCAAATACCCATGATAGACATCGCCAGAATGTTTGCAGTCCGCGGTGCTAAATCCACCATCATCTCCACCCCCAAACACGCTCTCTCCTTTCAAAAATCCGTCCTCCGCGACCAGCAATCCGGTCATCAAATCTTCATCCAAACCCTCCGATTACCAGACAACGTTGACATAGCCAACACCGACATGTCTGCTACTCCTAGGACAGACACTTCCATGCTCCAAGAACCTCTGGAGAACTTGCTACTTCAATGCAAACCGGATTGCGTTGTTCACGATGTGTTCCATCATTGGGCTGCAGATGCTATCGACAATCTTGAGCTGGATATCCCAAGGATTGCGTTCAACGGAAGCGGTTGCTTCTCTATTTGCGTTCGAGAAAATATAACCAAGTTTAAGCCTGATGAGATGGTGGGTTCGGATTATGAGCCTTTTGTTGTGCCCGGTCTTCCTGATCGGATTGAACTGACTCGGTCTCAGCTTCCAGCATCTCGATCCATCATCCAACAGCATATTCGAAAATCTCAGGAGAAAAGTTTCGGGATTGTGGTTAATAGTTTCTACGAATTAGAGCCAGCTTACGTGGAATATTTGAAGAAAGATTTGGGGAACAAAGCGTGGCTCGTAGGGCCTGTATCATTATGCAACAGTAACATCGCTGATAAAGCTGAGAGAGGTAAAAAGGCCGCCATTGATGAGCAAAGCATTCTCAGCTGGCTTGATTCTAAAGAAACCAATTCAGTTCTTTACATAAGCTTTGGAAGCTTAGCTCGTTTAGCTCCAAAACAGCTCCTGGAAATCGCATATGGTCTCCAGGCTTCCAACCAACCATTTATTTGGGTAGTTGGGAAAATCTTCGAAGCTGATGAGAAAGTAAAAGACAACGAAGAAAATTGGCTTCCAAGTGGGTTTGAAGAGAAGATGAGAGAATCCAGACAGGGACTAATAATCCATGGATGGGCACCACAGTTGTTGATTCTAGAACATGCATCGGTGGGAGGCTTCATGACACATTGTGGGTGGAATTCGACTTTAGAAGGCGTGAGTTGTGGTGTGCCGATGATCACATGGCCAATATCAGCGGAGCAATTTTATAATGAGAAACTGATAACTGACGTCCTGAAGATTGGAGTTAAAGTCGGGAGTTTAGATTGGCTTTCATGGAATAACATGGCGCCTCGAGCAGCAGTGGGAAGGGACAAGGTGGAGGCGGCGGTGAAGAGGCTGATGGGTGGCGGTGAAAAGGCTATACAGATGAGAAACAAAGCGAAACAGACTGGAGAAATGGCTAAGAAAGCGGCTGAAGGCGGTGGGTCATCGTATAAAGATGCTAATGCCTTAATTAAGGAACTCAAGGATCGGCGCAAAACCGAGGTTTAAATCAGGGGTAAATGAGATAGTTGCATTTGTATGTTTGATTAAAAAAACCTTAAAAATCAAATCAATTATTGTTGAACTGTGTTGGTGGCATCGAATTAGTTAAATTTTAATATTTTAATATTTATTTAATTTAAAATTTATTATATTTAATTAATATTAAAAAATTATAATTAAAATTCAAATGTGAATAATCAATTTAAAATAGAGGATAAAAATAAAGCTCAATTACATAAATAAATTTAAGCGAGTACAATTAAATAATTTAACTTTTATTTTAAATTAAATTTAAATTTTAAAAATAAAAATCGATCATGTGAATCAAATTTTAAATATTAAATTTTAGATAAATTCAAACTCAAATTTTTTTAACTATTTAAATATAGTTAACTCGACTCTAGGCCCATATTTACTGTTATGGGATTGTAATTGGAATTGGATTATAGTCTGTTTTTGCAAGTTTTCTCTCTCATTTCTGGCCCAGCATAGATCTTTCGGCCGCCCAACTAAGTTACTGCCTGGATTTGGATTATATTCTTTTTTTTTAGGATTTCTCCTCCATTCCTTCTTTCCAAAATTATAAATAAGATTAAGAAAAAAAATGAATTACATAATTTATATTTTTTATTCGATCTAACAGTAAATTCAAGGTTTTTCATTTTAAGTTCAAGGAGGTTAACACTTCTTTCTGTTTTATGAAGTTACGTAAGTTAGTATTATCTTATATTAATTAAAATTTTGATAACATGTAATTTTGTATTCAAGTTGAATCTTTCTATTTATTATTAATGTTATATTTAGTTTATTGGAATATAATAGAGCTATAATGCAATAATTATACTGTGAGAATATAACAATTGTACGGTATAGTTTAGTTTAGTGAAATAGAACAATATGAGATTTAAATTTCCTTTGTAAAGGATTCAAATCCTTTAAAATAATTTTTTATTTCGCCTAAAGTCGAAATAGCTAATTAACAAGGGGCTTGGAATAGCTATTCAGCGATTTATCAAAATAAGACTATAATAAGTTATTCCGTAAAATAATCATTCTATGAACTAAACGGTCGCATTGTTATAAAATGCTACAATATAACTGTAATAAGATTTTCATTGCAGTAAACCAAACACAATGTAATTGTTTTAGTCGGATGCATAACAACATTTATCAATCGTAATTACAAGTATAAGCAAATAAATTTTATAATAAATAAAAAAACTTTAAAAAATCGGTAAACAAGATAAATCAATGACTAAAAAATCACTATCTAATTGAATCAAAATCACACAACTGATAGAACCTGAAGCTATGAGCTAATTCTTATATTTACGGCTAATTATTAATTAGCATATGAATATTTTAGCACCTGTTTTTTTCTCGTACCTAGTAAATTCTTAAATCTCAATGCCTTTATTTTCTCTCTATGAAAAATAAATACTTTTCATGCTTAATACATATCTAAATGTTGATTAATTCCGGTTATAATATTTTTCTCTAACAAACTATTTTAGCCCTATATGTGTAAAAGCAAATCAACGTTCCTAAGAACCTTTTGAGAACATTGCTAAGAAGGGATTGGGCATTTGAAGGTGAGTTTTTATTTTTATTTTTATTTTTTTTTCTACAATGGAGGTCATCGGGCAAGGATTGAGTCCACGACTGAAATAAAGAATTTTATATTAGAAGAGTAGAATAAACAAAAATTAAAATATAAAATTTTGAGGGTCAAAATAAAATTTTAATTTTTTTAAATTAAAAAAACTTAAAAAATAAATATTTTGAGGATCCAAAGAAAAGTCAAAGGGGTCAAGGCTCCAACCTACCCCTTGGCTACACCTCTGGCCGAACATCAAACTTATTGATTATCACTTGTCACATTTTTAATTAAACTTTAAATTTATTGATTATTATTTTTTTAAAATAATTATATAAAATAATTAAATTAAATTTTAAATTTACGTGAATTTTTTTAATTTTTTCTCCAATAAACCAATGACTATATGCATGAAAAGAAAATTAAAGAGTGTCCTTGTTATGTTTTTAAAATAAATTAATATGCTATTATTCGCAACGTATCTAACGAAGATAATGTATAATAACTTTAAGAACCTAAACGCTCTTAAAAAAAATGACGAAGTTAACTGAAAATTTGAAATGGTGTAGGGTAAAATGCCTACAACTTTTGTAAAAGGTAATCATTGCTGACCATTAACTCCGACTTTTTCCTAATCAGCCCAAACTTTTGTCAAACACTATGCTTTTGTTATCATTAATTCCAGGTTTTTTTAATGCTTAATTGAGTTCTCATTAACATACTGACACCTTTCTAATAAATTTGCCCAGGATTTTACGGTTAAGGGTCCTAAGAACAATTTTTTAAAGTTATTATATTAAATAATATATTTTTAACGCATTAAAATTCATAAAAATAAATTTTAATTATTACATTTAATATAAAAATATTACTCTAAATAAAAACTTCATTAGTTTCGCACAACATATTCAAATTCGCTTATAATTTAGTTTTCAAGGGGAAAAAAAAACCCAAATATTTTTTTCATCATGCAATGCAAGCATTAAAAAATAATAATAATAATACTAAAGTGGGTGTAAAATGAAAGGATAACTGCAACCTTGAGTTTTGAGGTATTTATTAAAAGATCTCGTTCTAACACAACACAATCAGAAGTATCTCAAGTTTTGCCGACATCTTTTGGCCTTTTTTTTTTAAAATTTAATTTTTGTTTTGAAAAAGAAAAAGATGGTTTGGTTTTTAATTACCCCCTTTTATCTAATGTTTTGAATTTTGTCGGGTTTTCTTTAAAAGCATTACATCAAAGATAAGAGTATGCTTCACGTGGAATTATAAATTTTGGTAAGTACAAGTTGAATACGTTCACATCAAAATGCGTTAAAAAATCGGTTTTCTTTTTTCTTTTTTCTTTTTAATTATAATTTGAAAATAAGATAAAAATTATATATGCTAATATTCTAGTTTCAAATTTATTCTATACTATTTTATAAAAAAAATATTTATATAAATCAATTGAATTAAATTTTAAATTAATTAATATATTTTTTAGCTATAGTTAAAAATATAGATAAAAAAATGACTTATCTTGAAAAAAAATTATAAATATTATAATTTAAATTTTAAATTTATTAACTATTATGTCTTAAAAATAACTAACGTAAATTAATTTAATTAAACTTCAAAATTCAAAATTGATATAATTGTTTTTCTTTACCATGTCTTGTTAAATTCTTCGATATGAAATCAAACTTCGAAATTAAAGACTGTTTCACAGTTGACGAGCATAGTAACAACCATAACAGAAAATTTCCGCGAAATGCGGAGTTAATCCTCAGTTCTTAATAAAAAAAATAAGACAACGAAAATTATGTCTGACTGCTGACCGTGTTTTTTTCAGTTAAGGACTCAATTAGGCCTAATCGCACAACCTAACTTATGTTTCATAATTTGATGTTTTTATTTTTTTTTACACAAAAATTACTTATTCATCTTTCTAGCCCACAATATAATTTATTTTTTACATTTTTATTTTTTTCTTTCATCTCAAAATAAGTGCGTCACAATCTAATAATCTATAACATAAGTATTACATCATTGTTAACAAAATAACTTGGTAAAATGATTAAAATAGAAAATTTCTAAAAATAGGTGAAATTTACACGTTATTGTTCTATCATATCACATTCTAACTTGAAAGATTAAAATAAGCTTTTAGCAAAAGCTCACATTAGGTATAGACTAATTAATAGATGTCAGTTACACCTTATATTAGAAATTGATTATTGTAAGACGCAAATGTGCAATCATACTTGAAAAAGTGAGAAAATACCCAAAACGGAAAAAGTAAACGGTGTAATATAAGCTGGACTTGGTTAAGACCCAAATCTCATATCTCATTATTGTTTGATAATAATGCAAAATAATAAAGGACTCATACCATAATGATAAGAAAAAATAACATAAAAAATACAGCACCAAAAACGAGCAAAGTACATCAATTTCAAAAGTGAAACAATGAGTAATTTTCACATGTGTTGTGTGTGACTCATTAATGGTGACTTACCCATACTTAGCTGTTCCAACACACCTCCATCAATTGCCTCATCCATTTGTCACGCTCTGTGTTAAATCGAGTCAATTTAACACTTACATCAATGTGTTTGTCCAAATTTGATTGGATTTAAAAATGAATAAAAATTTTTATTTGATTTTTATCTTTTAAATTTAAAATTTAAAATTTAAAATTGATATTTTATTTATTTAATTTATATAAATATTTTTAAATAAAGGCGTTCAATAGTTATGGAGTTTTAATATTAAGTTTACAACCCTTTCATTATTTTTAGCTATGATTTCATTTGTGTCAAAAAAAAATTGTACTTAAACCCTTCTATATCTCATCCAAATCTTCGAACCTTTTATCTAGTTTTCAATCTTCCCTCCCTAATTTATCACTTTTTTTTTTTTTACAAATAAAATCAAAATTTAAAAATAAAAATATATTAAATTCAAATTTTAAATTTAATAAATAATATAATTATATAAATTAATTAAAATAAATTATAGGTTTACCACTTCACCTAATTAATTAATACTTAATCTATGGGAAAATCAACGACAACGACAACAGCAACCGCTTAAGTTTTAATCCACTCCTTTCTCCCCACCACAATCCCCGGCTCCACCACCACGTCCT
>JBBYHK010507138.1:0-13719 GCA_038382065.1 Adansonia grandidieri | reverse complement strand
TAGAATCAAAGCTTATCCCCTAAATAGGACAAACTTAGATTCTCGCAATAATCTCTATTTTTTTGGTGATTGGGTACATAAACACATTCTCCTCTTTGGTACACATGGTTTTAATGCTTTGGCTAGGCAAGAGAAGCTTTTCATTGCACCATTTTCTTTAAATTCAAGTTCATCCATCATTGGATGAACTTGAATTCTCATAATAATCTCCATTCCTTTTATGGTTGGGCATTACGAACGCATTCTACTCACTAGGATACATGGCTTTGATGCTTTAGTTTTGAAAGAAAACTTTACTTTCCACCTTTTTCCTTGGAATCAAAGTTCATCCATCAAGTGAGACAAACATGGATTATCATAATAATCTCCATTCATTAGATGATTGGGCACCATAAACACATTCTCCTCATTAGGATGCACAGTTTTAATGCTTTGGCTTGGAAAAAATTATTTATTTCCTCCATTTTCCTTAGAATCACGGTTCGTCCCTCAAACAGGACAAACTTGAATTCTCATAATAGTCTCCATCCATTTTGTGATTGGGCATGATAATTTTGATGCTTTGATTTGGCAAGAGAACTTTTCATTCCACCATTTTCCTTACAATCAAAGCTCATTGCTCAAATGGGAAAAACTTAGATTCTCATAATAATCTCCATTTTTTAGATGATTGAGTACCATAAACACATTCTCCTCGTTAGTATACAATGTTTTAATGCTTTGACTTGGCAAGAGCAGCTTTTCATTGCACCATTTTCTTTAGAATCAAAGTTCATCCATCATAGGGCAAACTTAGATTCTCATAATAATCTCTATTCTTTTTGTGATTGCACATTATAAACACCTTCTGCTCACTAGGATACAAAGTTTTGATGCTTTAGTTTTGAAAGAAAAACTTTTTTTCCACTTCTTCCTTAAAATCAAAGTTCATCCATCAGTGAGACAAATATGGATTATCATAATAATCTCCGTTCATTTGGTGATTAGGCTATATAGACACATTCTCCTCATTTGGATACATGGTTTTGATGCTTTGGTTCAGAAAGAAAAGCTTTTCTTTCCATAATTTTCCTAAAAATCAATGTTCATCCCTCAAATGGGACAAACTTGGATTATCATAATAGTCTCGATTCATTTTGTGATTGGGCATGATAAACGCATTCTCTTCATTGGGATTCACAATTTTGATGCTTTGATTTGGTAAGATAAGCTTTTCATTCCACCATATTCCATAGAATCAAAGCTCATCCCTTAAATGCACCAACTTAGATTCTCGTAATAATCTCTATTCTTTTGGTGATTGGGACCATAAACACATTCTCCTTATTGGTGTACTTGGTTTTAATGCTTTGGCTTGGCAACTGATGCTTTTCATTGCACCATTTTCTTTAGAATCAAAGTTCATTCGTCATAGGATAAACTTGGAACTTATAATAATCTCAATTTTTTTTGTGGTTGGGCATTATAAACACCTTCTACTCTCTAAGACAAACGGTTTTGATGCCTTAGTTTTGAAAGAAAAGCTTTTCTTTCCACATTTTTTCTTAGAATCAAAGTTCATCCATTAGTGAGACAAGCATGGATTATAATAATAATCTCTATTCATTTGGTGATTGGGCACCACAAACATATTCTCTTCATTTGGATACACAGTTTTGATGTAAGGTTTATCCCTCAAACAGGACAAACTTGGATTATCGTAATAGTCTCCATTCATTTTCCAATTGGGCATGATATGCACATTCTTTTCATTGTGATACATAATTTTGATGCTTTGATTTGGCAAATGAAGCTTTTCATTCCATCATTTTCCTTAGAATCAAAGCTTATCCCTCAAATGGGACAAACATAAATACTCAAAATAATCTCTGTTCTTTTGGTGATTGGGCACCATAAACACATTCTCCTCATTGGTAAACATGATTTTAATGGTTTGACTTGGCAAGAGAAGCTTTTTATTGTACAATCTTCTTTCGAATCAAAGTTTGTCCATGATAGGACAAACTTGGATTCTCATAATAATCTCAATTCTTTTTGTGATTGTTCATTATAAACACGTTCTACTCACTAGGATACACGGTTTTGATGCTTTAGTTTTGAAAGAAAAGCTTTTCTTTCCACCCTTTTCCTTAAAATCAATGTTCATCCATCAAGAGAGAGAAACATGGATTTTCAAAATAATCTCCATTCATTTAGTGATTGGGCACCATGAACACATTCTCCTTATTTGGATACATGATTTTGATGCTTTGGTTTGGAAAAAAAAGGTTTTCTTTCCACCATTTTCCTTAGAATCAAGGTTCATCCCTCAAATGGGATAAACTTGGATTATCATAATAGTCTCCATTCATTTTCTGATTAGGATCATAAACACATTCTGTCCATTGGGATACATAGTTTTGATGCTTTGATTTGGCAATAAAAGCTTTTTATTCCACCATTTCACTTAGAATCAAAGCCCATCCCTCAAATGGGATAAACTTAGATTCTCGTAATAATCTCCATTCTTTTAGTGATTAGGCACCATAAACACATTCTCCTTATTGGTATACATGATTTTAATGCTTTGACTTGGCAAAAGAAGCTTTTCATTGCACCATTGTCTTTAGAATCAAAGTTTGTCCATCATGGGGCAAACTTGGATTCTCATAATTATCTTTATTCTTTTTGTGATTAGGCATTATAAATACGTTCTACTAACTACGATGCATGGTTTTGAGGCTTTAGTTTTGAAAGAAAAGCTTTTCTTTCCACTTTTTTCCTTAGAATCAAAGTTTATCCATCGAGTGAGACAAACATAGATTATCGTAATAATCTCCATTCATTTGGCGATTGGGTAATATAAACACATTTTTTTTTTGGATACATGGTTTTGATGCTTTGGTTTAAAAAGAAAAGTTTTTTCTTTCCACCATTTTCCTTAGATTCAAGGTTCATCCCTCAAATGAGACAAATTTGGATTATCATAATAGTCCCCATTCATTTTGTGATTGGGCATGATAAGCACATTCTCTTCATTGTGGTACACAATTCTGTTTCTTTGATTTGGCACGAGAAGCTTTTCATTCAACAATTTTCCTTAGAATCAAAGCTCATCCCTCAATTGGGACAAACTTAGATTCTAGAAATAATCTTTATTCTTTCGGTGATTGGGCACCATAAACACATTCTCCTCATTGGTATAAATGTTTTTAATGCTTTGACTTGGCAAGAAAAGCTTTTGATTGCATCGTTTTCATTAGAATCAAAGTTCGTCTATCATAGGACAAACTTGGATCTCATAATAATCTCCTTTGTTTTTTGTGATTGGGCATTATAAACACCATCTACTCTCAAGGATACATGGTTTTGATGCTTTAGTTCTAAAAGAAAAGCTTTTCTTCCACCTTTTTCCTTAGAATCAAAGTTCATCCATCAAGTGAGACAAACATGGATTATCATAATAATCTCCATTCATTTGGTGATTGGGCACCATAAACACATTCTCTTCATTTGGATACATGATTTTGATGCTTTGGTTTGGAAAAAAAAAGGTTTTCTTTCCACCATTTCCTTAGAATCAAGGTTTATCCCTCAAATAGGATAGACTTGGATTAACGTAATAGTCTCTATTCATTTTGTGATTAGGCATCATAAACACATTCTACTCATTGAGATAAACAGTTTAGATGCTTTGATTTGGCAAGTGAAGCTTTTCATTCCACCATTTTCCTTAGAATCAAAGCTCATCCCTTAAATGGGAGAAACTTAGATTCTCAAAATAATCTCTATTCTTGCGGTTATTGGACACCATCAACACATTCTCCTCATTGTATATGTATTTTTAATGCTTCAACTTGGAAAGAGAAGCTTTTCATTGCACCATTTTCATTAAAATCAAAGTTCACCCGTCATGGGATAAACTTGGATTCTCATTATAATCTCCATTTTTTTTGTGATTGGGCATTATAAACACTATCTACTCTCAAGGATATATGGTTTGATGCTTTAGTTCTGAAAGAAAAGCTTTTCTTTGCACCTTTTTCCTTAGAATCAAAGTTTATCCATCAAGTGAGACAAGCATGGATTATTATAATAATCTCCATTCTTTTGGTGATTGGGCACCATAAACACATTCTCCTTATTGGGATACATGATTTTGATGCTTTGGTTTGGAAAGAAAAGGTTTTCTTTCCACCATTTTCCTTAGAATCAAGGTTCATCCCTCAAATAGGATAGACATGGATTATCATAATAGTTTCCATTCATTTTGTGATTACGCATCATAAACACATTCTGCTCATTGAGATACACAGTTTTGATGCTTTGATTTGGCCAATGAAGCTTTTCATTCCACCACTTTCCTTAGAATCAAAGCTCATCCTTTAAACGGGACAAACTTAGATTCTTGTAATAATCTCTATTCTTTCGGTGAGTGGGCACCATAAACGCATTCTCCTCATTGGTATACTTGATTTTAATGCTTTGACTTGGCAAGAGAAGCATTTCATTGCACCATTTTCTTTAGAATCAAAGTTTGTCCATCATGTGACAAACTTGGATTCTCCTAATAATCTCTATTCTTTTTGTTATTGGGCATTATAAAAACCATCTACTCTCAAGGATACACAGTTTTGATGCTTTAGTTTTGAAAGAAAAGCTTTTCTCTCCACCTTTTTCCTTAGAATCAAAGTTCATCCATCAAGTGAGGCAAACATGGATTATCATAATAGTCTCCACTCATTTGGTGATGAAGCACCATGAACACGTTCTCCTCATTTGGATACATGGTTTTGATGCTTTGGTTTGGAAAAAAAAGCTTTTATTTCCATTATTTTCCATAGAATCAAGGTTCATCCCTCAAATAGGACAAACTTGCATCATCATAATAGTCTCCATTCATTTTGCGTTGGGCACGATAAACACATTCTCTTCATTGAGATACATAATTTTGATGCTTTGATTTGGCAAAATAAGCTTTTCATTCCACCATTTTCCTTAGAATCAAAGCTCATCCCTTAAATGGGACAAACTTAGATTCTTGAAATAATCTTTACTCTTTTAGTGATTGGGCACCATAAACACATTCTCCTAATTGGTATACATGGTTTTAATGCTTTGATTTGGCAAGAGAAGCATTTCATTACTCCATTTTCTTTAAAATCAAAGTTCGTCCATCATGGGACAAACCTAGATTCTCATAATAATCTCCATTCATTTTGTGATTGGGCATTATAAACATATTTTACTCATTAGGATACACGATTTTGATGCTTTAGTTTTGAAAGAAAAGCTTCTTTTTCATCCTTTTTCCTTAGAATCAAAGTTCATCCATCAAGTGAGATAAATATGGATTATCATAATAATCTCCATTCATTTGGTGATTAGGCACCATAAACACATTCTCCTTATTTGGATACATGGTTTTGATGCTTTGGTTTGGAAAGAAAAGGTTTTCTTTCCATTAGTGTCCTTAGAATCAAGGGTCATCCCTTAAATCGAACAAACTTGGATTATCCTAATAGTCTCCATATCACCCCGATAAGACTCGAGAACATGCTTTAACCTCCTATTGGCTCGTATCAAGGCACAAACACATTTTACATCTTTGCCATCCTTATTCATAATAATTTCAATTGCCAAAAGTTGTTGAAAGGCTTATATATTCCCTAAATCACAAGGTTTTGCTAACTTAATTTTTCTAACTCGACTTCTCTAAAGAGTGTCAAACGTGTCACTTTTGGGAATACTCCAACCCTGCCCTTCTGAGGGGATACTCCAACCCTGTTTTTCAAAATTATCGAGATTGAAAAAACCTTTCTTTGTCAAAATGATTGTCATCCATGGGGATATTCCAACCCCAATCTTCCGAGGGGATACTCTTACCTTGCTTTTTAAAATTGTCAAGATTAAAAGAAAATCCTCCTTTGTCAAAATTATTTGTCATCCACCGGGATAATCCAACCCTACCAGTCCGAAAGGATACTCCAACCCTATCTTTCAACTAAATTTAATTTTCTCCTTCCCAGATTTTCATGAATGTGTCAAACAAATCTTGTTCAATCAAGAAACCCTGGTGTATCTTGAAAATTGATAATTCGGTTATTCCCAGATAATCGATGCTAATTACGAGATAAATCTCAATAGTCCATCCCTTTTCTTTATCATTGCATTGAATGATCCATGTTATGTTACTTCATTTGTTGCCTTACGAATGTGATTTCTTTGTGATGATAATTTGCATTCATGTTTTCAAATCATTTCAAATAAAAGTAAAGGTAATGTTCCGTATGGGTATCTCTTCAGTGCCCAAAGTGGAACATCCCATTTTCAAAGTATAATCCAGAGGTCATTTCATTGAAAATCTCTATATTTTCCATCTCTCTGATGCGTGTATGAGATTAAATCTTTTTCATCAAAACTTGGATTTGTATTTCTATACAAGGTTTTAATGCTTTGGTTTGGAAAGAAAATCTTTTAATAATTTTTCTTAGAATCCAGGTTCATCCCTCAAATGAGACAAACATGGATTATCATAATAGTCTCTACTCATTTTCTGATTAGGCATCATAAACACAATCTCTTCATTAGGATACACAGTTTTGATGCTTTGATTGGGCAAGAAAAGCTTTTCATTCCATCATTTTCCTTAGAATCAAAGCTCATCCCTGAAATGGGACAAACTTAGATTCTTGTAATGATCTGCATTCCTTTGGTGATTGGGCATCGAAAATACGTTCTCCTCATTGGTATACATGGTTTGAATCTTTGACTAGGCAAGAGAAGCTTTTGATTGCACAATTTTCTTTAGAATCAAAGTTCATCCATCATAGGGAAAATTTAGATTCTCTTAATAATCTCCATTCTTTTTATGATTGGGCATTATAAACACGTTCTACTCACCAGGGTACATTGTTTTGATGCTTTAGTTTTGAAAGAAAAACATTTCTTTATGCCTTTTTCCATAGAATTAAAGTTCATCCATTAAGTCAGACAAGAATGGATTGTCATAATAATCTTCTCTTATTTGGTGATTGCGCTCTATAAACACGTTCTCCTCTTTTGGATACATGGTTTTGATGCTTTGGTTTGGAAAGAAAAGCTTTTCTTTCCATAATTTTTCCTAGAATCAAGGTTCATCCCTCAAACGGGACAAACTTGGATTATTATAATACTCTGTATTCATTTTCTGATTAGGCATCATAAACACATTCTCTTTATTGGGATACACAGTTTTGATGCTTTGATTGGGCAAGCAAAGCTTTTCATTCCACCATTTTCCATAGAATCAAAGCTCGTCCCTTAAATAGGAGAAACTTAGGTTTTCATAATAATCTCTATTCCTTCGGTGATTAGGCACCATAAACACTTTTCCCTTATTGGTATACATGGTTTTAATGTTTGACTAGGTAAGAGAAACTTTTCATTGTACAATTTTCTTTAGAATCAAAGTTAGTCCATCATAGGGCAAACTTGGATTCTCATAACAATCTCCATCATTTTGTGATTGGGCATTATAAACACATTCTACTCACTAGGATACATGGTTTTGATGCTTTAGTTTTGAAAGAGAATTTTTTTTTTGCCTTTTTCCATAAAATTAAAGTTCATCCATTAAGAGAGACAAACATGGATTGTCATAATAAATTTTTTTCATTTGGTGATTGGGCTCCATAAACACGTTCTCCTCATTTGGATACATGGTTTTGATGCTTTGGTTTGGAAAGAAAAGCTTTTCTTTCCATAATTTTTCTTAAAATCAAGGTTCGTCCCTTAAATGGGACAAACTTGGATAATTGTAACAGTCTCCATTCATTTTCTGATTAGGCATTATAAACACATTTTCTTTATTGGGATACATAGTTTTGATGCTTTGATTGGGCAAGAAAAGCTTTTCATTCCACCATTTTCCTTGGAATCAAAGCTCATCCCTCAAATAGGATAAACTTACATTCTTGTAATGATCTCTATTCCTTCGGTGATTGGGCACTGTAAATGCATTCTCCTCATTGGTATACATGGTTTTAATGCTTTGACTAGGCAAGAGAAGCTTTTCATTGCACAATTTTCTTTAGAATCAAAGTTCATCCATCATAAGGCAAATTTGGATTCTCATAATAATCTCTATTCTTTTTCTAATTGGGCATTATAAACACATTCTACTCCCTAGGATACATGGTTTTGATGCTTTAGTTTTGAAAGGAAAACATTTCTTTCTACCTTTTTCCATAAAATTAAAGTTCATCCATGAAGTAAGACAAACATGGATTGTTATAATAATCTTCTTTCATTTGTTGATTGGGCTCTATAAACATGTTCTCCTCATTGGATACATGGTTTCGATGCTTTGGTTTGGAAAGAAAAGCCTTTCTTTCCATAATTTTTCTTACAATCAAGGTTCGTCCTTCAAATAGGACAAACTTGGGTTATTGTAATAGTCTCCATTCATTTTTTGATCAGGCATCATAAACACATTCTCTTCATTGGGATACACATTTTGATGCTTTGATTAGGCAAGAAAAGCTTTTCATTCCACCATTTTCCTTAGAATCAAAGCTCGTTCCTCAAATGGGATAAACTTAGATTCTCGTAATGATCTTTATTCCTTCAGTGATTGGGCACTGTAAATGCATTCTCCTCAGTGGTATACATGGTTTTAATGATTTCACTATGCAAAAGAAGCTTTTCATTGCATAATTTTTTTAAGAATCAAAGTTCGTCCATCATAAGGCAAATTTGGATTCTCATAATAATCTCTATTCTTTTTTTGATTGGGCATTATAAACACGTTCTACTTACGAGGATACATGGTTTTGATGCTTTAGTTTTGAAAGAAAAATATTTTTTTATGCCTTTTCCCATTAAATTAAAGTTCATCCATCAAGTGAGACAAACATGGATTGTCATAATAATCTTCTTTCATTTGGTGATTAGGCTCCATAAACACATTCTCCTTATTTGGATACATGGTTTTAATGCTTTGGTTTGGAAAGAAAAGCTTTTCTTTCTGTAATTTTTCTTAGAATCAAGGTTTGTCCCTCAAACGGGATAAACTTGGATTATTGTAATAGTCTCTATTCATTTTTTGATTAGGCATCAGAAACAATTTTTTTTGCTTGGGATACACAATTTTGATGCTTTGATTGGGCAAGAAAGGCTTTTCATTCCACCATTTTCCTTTGAATCAAAGCTTATCCCTCAAATGGGACAAACTTAGATTCTCATATACATTCCTTCAGTGATTCGGCACCATAAACACTTTTTCCTCATTGGTATACATGGTTTTAATGCTTTAACTAGGCAAGAGAAACTTTTCATTACATAATTTTCTTTAGAATCAAAGTTCATTCATCATAGCGCAAACTTGGATTCTTGTAACAATCTCCATTCATTTGGTGATTGGGCATTATAAACATGTGCTCATCACTAGGATACATGGTTTTGATGCTTTAGTTTTGAAAGAAAAACATTTCTTTCTACCTTTTTCCATAGACTTAAAGTTCATCCATCAAGTGAGACAAACATGGATTGTCCTAGTAATCTTCTTTCATTTGGTGATTGGGCTCCATAAACACATTTTCCTCATTTGGATAAATGGTTTTGATGCTTTGGATTGGAAAGAAAAGCTTTTCTTTCCATAATTTTTCTTAGAATCAAGGTTATCCTTCAAACGGGACAAACTTGGATTATCATAATAGTCTCCATTCATTTTCTGATTAGGCATCATAAACACATTCTTTTCATTGGGATACATAGTTTTGATGCTTTAATTGGGCAAGAAAAGCTTTTCATTTCACTATTTTCCTTAGAATCGAAGCTCGTCCCTAAAATGGGACAAACTTAGATTCTTGTAACGATCTGCATTCTTTCGGGGATTAGGCACTGTAAATGCATTATCCTCATTTGTTTACATGGTTTTAATGCTTTGACTAGGCAAAAGAAGCTTTTCGTTGCATAATTTTCTTTATAATCAAATTTCATCCATCATAGGGCATATTTGGATTCTCATAATAATCTTCATTCTTTTTGTGATGGGCATTATAAAAACATTCTTCTCACTAGGATACATGGTTTTGATGCTTTAGTTTTGAAAGAAAAACATTTCTTTCTGCCTTTTTCCATAAAATTAAAGTTCATCCATCAAGTGAGACAAACATGGATTGTTATAATAATCTTTTTTCATTTGGTGATTAGGCTTTATAAACATTTTCTCCTTATTTGGATATATGGTTTTGATGCTTTGGTTTAGAAAGAAAAGCTTTCCTTTCCATATATTCCTTAGAATCAAGGATCATCCCTCAAACGAGACAAATTTGGATTATCTTGATAGTCTCCATTTATTTTGTGATTAGGCATCATAAACACATTCTCTTCATTGGGATACATAGTTTTGATGCTTTAATTTGGCGAGAGAGGCTTTTCATTCCACCATTTCCTTTAGAATCAATGCTCATCCCTCTAATGGAAAAGACCTAGATTCTAGTAATAATCTCCATTATTTCAGTGATTTGGCACTGTTTAATACTCTGTCTAGGCAAGAAAAGCTTTTCATTGCACCATTTCTTTAAAATCAAAGTTCGTCTGTCATAGGACAAACTTGGATTCTCATAATAATCTCCATTCCTTTTGTGATTAGGAATTATAAATATATTTTACTCACTAGGATACATGGTTTTAATGCTTGGGTTTTAAAAAAAAAGCTTTTCTTTTCACCTTTTTCTTAGAATCAAAGTTCATTCATTAAGTGAGACAAACATGGATTATCGTAATAATCTCTATTCATTTGGTGATTTTTTACTATAAACACATTCTTCTTATTTGGATACATGGTTTTGATGCCTTGGTTTAGAAAAAAAAGCTTTTCTTTCCACCAATTTCCTTAGAATTAATGTCCGTCCCTTAAACAGGACAAACTTGGATTATCATAATAGTATCCAGTCACTTTGTGATTAGGCACAATAAACACATTTTCTTCATTGGGATACACAGCTTTGATGCATTGGTTTGGCAAGAAAAGCTTTTCAGTCCACCATTTTCCTTAGAATCAAAGCTCATCTTTCAAATGGGATAAACTTAGATTCTCAAAATAATCTCCATTCTTTCAGTGATTGGGCACCATAAACACATTCTCCTCATTGCTATACATGGTTTTGGTGCTTTGACTTGGCAATAAAAGCTTTTTATTGCACCATTTTCATTAAAATCAAAGCTCATCCATCATGAGACAAACTTGGATTCTCATAATAATCTCCATTTTTTTTGTGATTGGACATTATAAATACACTCTACTCACTAGGATACACAGGTTTGATGCTTTAGTTTTGAAAGAAAAGCGTTTTTTTCCACATTTTTCCTTAGAATCAGAGTTCATCTATTAAATGCGATAAACATGGGTTATCATAACAATCTCCATTCATTTGTTGATTGGGCACCATAAACACATTCTCTTTATTTGGATACACGGTTTTGATGCTTTGGTTTGTAAAGAAAAGGTTTCTTCCTACCATTTTCCTTAGAATCAAGGTCTTCCCTCAAATGGGAGAAACTTGGATTATTGTAATAGTCTCCATTCATTTTGTGATTGGGCATGATAATGCATTCTCTTCATTGGGATGCACAGATTTGATGCTTTGATTTGGCAAAAAATGCTTTTTATTCCACCATTTTCCTTAGAATCAAAGCTCATTCCTCAAATGGGACAAACTTAGATTCTCGTAATAATATCCATTAAGTAATTGGGCACCATAAATAGATTCCTCTCATTGGTATACATGGTTTTAATGCTTTGACTAGGCAAAAGAACCTTTTCATTACACCATTTCATTTAGAATCAAAGTTCATCCATTATGGGATAAACTTGTATTCTTATAATAATTTCCATTCTTTTTTGTGATGGGCATGATAAACATGTTTTACTCACTAGGATACATGGTTTTGATGCTTTAGTTTTTAAAGAAAAGCTTTTCTTTCCACCTTTCTCTTTAAGATCAAAGTTCATCTATCTTGTGAGACAAGCATGGATTGTCATAACAATCTCCATTCATTTGGTGATTAGTCACCATAAACACATTCTCCTTATTTGGATACACGATTTTGATGCTTTGGTTTGGAAAGAAAAGCTTTTCTATCCATAATTTTCCATAGAATCAAGGTTCACCCCTTAAACTGGACAAACTTGGATTATCATAATAGTCTCCATTCATTTAGTGATTGGGCACGATAAATACATTATCTCCATTGGGATACACAGTTTTGATGTTTTGATTTAGCAAGAGAAGTTTTTCATTCCTCTATTTTTCTTAGAATCAAAGCTCATCCCTCATATGGGAAACACTTGGATTCTCATAATAATCTCCATTCTTTTGATGATTGGGCACCATAAACACATTCTCCTTATTGGTATGCATGGTTTTAGTGCATTGACTAGGCAAGAGAAGCTTTTCATTGCACCATTTCTTTAGAATCAAAGTTCATCCATCGTAGGACAAACTTGGATTCTCATAATAATCTCTATTCTGTTTGTGATTGGGCACTATAAACATGTTTTACTCACTAGGATACATGGTTTTGATGCTTTGGTTTTGAAATAAAAGCTTTACTGTCCCTTTTTTTCCTTAGAATCCAAATTCATCCATTAAGTGCAACAAACATGGATTATCATAAAAATCTCTATTCATTTTGGTGATTGGGCACCATAAACATGTTCTCCTCATTTGGATACATGGTTTTGATGCTTTGGTTTGTAAAAAAAAAGGTTTTCTTTCCACCATTTTCCTTAGAAACAAGGTTCGTCCCTCAAATGGGACAAACTTGGATATTGTAATAGCCTTCATTCATTTTATGATTAGGCACGATAAACACGTTCTCTTCATTGGGATACACAGTTTTGATTTTGATTTGGCAAGAGAAGCTTTTCATTCCACCATTTTTTGTATAATCAAAGCTCATCCCTGAAATAGGACAAACATAGATTCTTGTAACAATCTCTGTTTTTTGATGATTGGGCACCATAAACACATTCTTCTCATTGGTATACATGGTTTTAACGCTTTGACTAGGTGAGAGAAGTTTTCATTGCACCATTTTCCTTAGAATCAAAGTTCATTCATCATAGGACAAACTTGGATTCTCATAATAATCTCCATCTGTTTTGTGATTAGGCAATATAAACACATTCTACTCACTAGGATACCTGGTTTTGAGGTTTTGATTTGGTAAGAGAAGCTTTTTATTCCACTATTTTCCTTAGAATCAAAGCTAATCCCTCAAATAGGGTAGCCTTAGATTCTCGTAATAATCTCTATTCTTTTAGTGATTGGGTATCGTAAACAAATTCTCCTCATTGGTATACATGGTTTTAATGCTTTAACATAGCAAGAGAAGCTTTTCATTGCACCATTTTCTTTAGAATTAAAGTTTACCATCATAGGACAAACCTGGATTCTTATAATAATCCCTATTCTTTTTATGTTGGCCATTATAAACACGTTCTACTCATTAGGGTACATAGTTTTGATGCTTTAGTTTTGAAAGAAAAGCTTTTCTTTTCATCTTTTTCCTTGAAATCAAAGTTCATCCATCAAGTGAGACAGACATGGATTATCGTAATAATCTCTATTCATTCGTAGATTAGGTGCTATAAACACATTCTCCTCATTTGGATACATGGTTTTGATTCTTTAGTTTGGAAAGAAAAGCTTTTGTTTCCACCATTTTCCCTATAATCAAGGTTTATCCCCC